>JAXIVJ010018909.1:0-21597 GCA_036785665.1 Chirona hameri
TCACGGGCTGGGCCGGGCCATGGGCTGGGCCTTAACTTTAAGGAAATTATCGGGCTCTGGACGGGCCTGGGCTGAGAATGTTGAAGCTCAGGTCAGAGCTGAAAAAAAAAATTCACTGTTGCTGTGGCTGTGGCTTTTTGTTTGTTTTTGGTTAGCATAGTTGGCTCATTGACCCCGTTTACATGAGTGAGCGAAACTGACGATAAGCAAAACATACGTAATTTTTACTCATGTAAACGGGTCCTAGCGGGGAGAAACTGACGATCTGGCTTATCGTAAATTTACACTAGCGCTATCGGAAATTTACGTTAGACGACTGACAACGAAACGTATGAACTATTATTTCATTTTATTTATAGACATTTTACAGAAATTTAGTTAAAATCGGAAAGCTTGTTAAAAATAATATGCGGAATATTTCTATTTATGTTCTCGAAACGTTTTGTAACTAATAATTGTATACTATATGTCTACGGATGCGGGCGGCGGCGAACGATGGAGAGGAGCATTCGCCGGCTGGCGCCAACAAACAATTACGGAACGGGCGCCAGCGGGAGTCCCGCCGGTCGGCGTGGGGAAAGCCGGGCCCTCGTTCCGTAATTAGCGTGTGACTAAACTGACGATAAGGGAGGGGAGACTGGGCTTGTTTTGACGGGCGCTGGAGTCGGGTCATTTACCGTAAATTTACGCAGACACCGGCGGTTGACTCATGTAAACGGGTCGAGTTACCGTCATTTTTGCGTCAATTTGCTTATCGTAAATGTACGGTAACAGCTGATCGACTCATGTAAACGGGGTAATTGTTTCACATTTATAGTATACAAGTAAATATGCTAGGATAGTGATTTAGAATTTTGTGAAAATATTGATATGCTTAATCTGAATGGGCCGGACTGGGCCTGGGCCTTAATATTATAAATTTGACCGGGCCTGGTCTGGTCCTGGGCCGGGCTGGGCTGGTGGTTGGTGGGCTTGTGACGAACACTGATATCCATATACATATACATATACATATCATGGAATGGGAGGTGTCCAGCTCAAAACATGGAAATTCTTACCTTATTTTCATGTTTTTAGACCCGGAGACCTTCGTCCTAGCATTGTTGATAAAACAAAAAAATTGTCATCCCTCCATTCCCCTAAATATCTGAATTTGGCCACCATGGCGTGGAGTGTGAAAAGAAACTGCCTCCGTCTAGAAAGCATGCCATATGCGACCACTAGGTGGCGCTAGCGACAAGAATGCCACGGCACCACCAGAGGCCTATTTCACAAAGAAGTTGGTAATTACACATGTTTGCGATTACAAACGCAAGAAAATATTGCAAACCTCACAAGAAGACATTTCACAAACATTCGCCACCTCTGAATTACCGATTGTAAAGAAAATTGTAAACACAAATGTTAGTACAGCAGAAAGCTTGAAATCAAGAACGTTTGTATTAAACTTGATGCTAATGGCAAATAATTTGATTGTTAACAAATTAATTTAACAAATATTTACATTGTGTTTTTTTTGTTGTATTATTCAATATAAAATTAGTTATAGGGAGAATAATCTTTTAATTAACATTTCATCGCAATGCAAAATCTGATCGTAAAAATACATCTTGGTAAGCAGTTAGAGTAAACAGAATTTGACCATTCACCACGTGGCGGAGCATAACAACAGAGCTACTCTTAAAAGAAAGATGGTTGAATTTCTCGACCATTTTTTCACCTAACCTAGCCGATTTCCTACGTCGTAAAGGGTGAAGGTTCACTGCACATTGCACAAGGCATCGTTGACCGCTGCAATTATATCGCTATGCGGTTTCTCCGCGCGGAGGCGCCCCTCACAGCGCAATCGGTAAGGTGCACTGGGACTTCAAAGCTGGAGATCCCTGTTCGAATCTCTCGGGAAATAACTTTTTTTGGGCAGCTATACCTATGCATAACTAAACCATTACCCTGACAACCTCGGCAACGTAACAACCTCACCAAGAAAATAACCTGAACAGTCAAACAATGTCAACTGTCAATGCAGTTTCTGAAATTCAGAACCCCTGACCCACTGGAATTACAAGTTTGTAATTGCAAACATTTCCTCACTTCAGTCAACCTTTGAGAAATGAACATGTACAATTGCAAACATTTTTACAAACAATATCTTTGTAAAGTAGTTTGTAAATAGTAAATTGAGATTTACTGCCCTGGGGTTTTGTGAAATCCAAACTACAAAGATTTGTAAAAATGATTTGTAATGACAAAGAAATTCTTTGTAATTACAAAAAAAAATTGCTTTGTGAAATAGACTACAGGTAGGTATTTGCGGTTATGCAATTTATGTAAATTGTAATTAATTGCTGCCCTTTTGCGACGTTTGCTAGCATCTTGGTTGTACTTGCCAGGTGCTCCTGTTTCATGTAAATGTACTTTCAAAGAAAGATAATAGCAGTCTTAGTAGGTACAGGGACCTGCATTTGAGTTGCTATGGTACACACTATGGTCCGGCTTATCTTCTCCTCTAGCGTACGTTTGACTGCAAATTAAGAAACAACAATAAATGCATTCAAACCACATTACTGAGAGCTTCAAAATGACATTGATGCATTGGCTCACACCTGTTCTTATCTATTGGCTGATTTTAAGCAAAAATCCATTTTCCTCCGCAAAGAGCTAAACATTTAGTTTTACTTCAAATCAGCCAATAGATATGGTGAGCCAATGCATCGATATATCAATTTGAAGCTCTCAGTAACTCCGTTTAACCCTATTTGTAACAGGGGGTGGGGCGGTTTCCGCCCCCCCCCCCCCCCTCATGTTTTTCGCAAATATCTCCAGAACGGCAGGGAGCAGGCCCATGAAATTTTGGGACTTTTCATAGAATTGTATACCGCATTTGGAGTCAAAATTTTGAGTTCCTAACCTGAACAGAGACGGTTCCAGGGCACAGTTTTGGGTGGGTTCGGAGGCGAAATTTGGCGATAATACGGAAATGCGATCTTCACGGTTTCTTCCTAACTGCCTCAAGTATGAAGGAGTTACATCGGTTTACGGTGATTGCAAAGTGCAAATTAGTTGATGTTAATGAAATATCATACAAATTGCATGGCAGAGGCGGTTTCAGGGGCTTGAAAAGGGGGGGGGGGGTTCCAAGAAGTATTCAATGCTTGGTGGGAAGCCAATAGAGCGATGTAAGGGGCATTTATAGCTATCAAGATGTAAAAGATAGCTTCTGCTTCCATTATTTGCATAATTTATTACATATAGAGTTTCAGGGGCGTGTTCAGGCACATGAAAAGGGGGGTGACTGGCATGGTGATGACGATATGCCAGCGATAACGGCGCAATAGACGTTTAGCTTATAATGATATATGCACATATGAGGCCAGAAAAGGGAATAAAGTCATTTTTGCAGAGGCGCGCTCAGGAAAGGAAGAAAGGGGGTCATATTATTGCAAGGAAACTAAGAAGAGGCATGGGAGTACAATGACATAACATATTGCAGTTTTCGGATGAAACACGCACCACAGGCTACTCTACGAACGATTATAAGATTATAGGCGAGTCCAGGTAGGGTAAAAAGGGGGGTAAGCAATGCTAATTGAAGTTGTAAGTGAAATAGTCACTGTTGACTAGTTAGTATCATAATAGCGGATAATATACTTATCAAAAGGTCTTGCGCTGCCCCAGTTTGGATCCTGGATACGCCTATGATGAAGTACAACATGCAAAAAGGAACTATCTACGATCAGTAATATATTTATAGTGCTGGGTAGCAACTTGTTTGCGGTTAATATTATTTCCCAATTTGACCTCTCTTTTTCACTTACCTGGTACCGCCTATGGCAAAACATATGATTTATAACTGTTTTGTCTAATGTCACAATCACATACCATTTCATTTATCAAAAAAACAACATCCAAAAATGGTTTTATTACGCATTTACTTCACCCCATATTGAGTGACATGCACACGCCTATTATTTTTGCATTTTCAAACGTCACCGTTATATATCATTTTTCAATTCAATATCTATCGATTCGTATTAGTTGTGTTAAAATCGGTCGATAAACATGAAAGCTATGTTGGATCAAAACTACCACTAAAATTTGTAGTTTTTGCCCCCCTGTTGCCCCCCCATCCACAATTTAGATTTATTATTTAGAAATGTAGATCGTGTTGAGGGGAACCAAACACCGCTTCATTTTTGAAAATCAAACGGGTAGATCTCGAGATCTCCGGGGGGCGGAATCCCCCCCCCCCCTCCCTGTTACATATAGGGGCAGCCAGGAGCCTGTTACAAATAGGGTTAAATGCATTTATTGCTGTTTCTTAACCGTCGCCCTACGGGAGCTTTTTTACCTTCGCCCTACGGAGGGAAAGGGGTCCTAAAAATACCGTCCTGTTAACTTCCAAACCAAGCAAGATAGAGCAACGCAGTAAGAACCAACATGTTGCCTGTCATGTTTGGAATCTACCGGTGTGCATTTGTTTAGGTTTCGGGTCAACGAGTGAACTTCCAGGTCAAGTGAATGACCTCGATCGACCACGTCCAGAACAGCGATTTTGCTCTGTCAGAAAACCCCAAAATAAGAATTGATAAATGTAAATAAAAAGGCATGTTCCTAGACCAGTTTTGTCTCAGAAATACAGAAAAGGTAATTATTTATTCGTATCTGGTCAAAAAAGTGAAAAAAGTGATTAAAAAAAATGACGTCATGAATTTCTTACACTTAGGGAGCCATCACTCAGTCGAAAATAGAGATATTGCTTTGGAATTTGGTTTGAGTATTGTCCATACTCAGTTCTCTCACATATTCTCCGTTTTTTATAAACGTCTTTGAAAGTTTTTATTTTGTGGTGATTTTGAGCAAAAAAAAACATTTTTTTTTTATTTTGGGGGTCAAAAAAGCAAAATTTTGAAAATCCGAGATTGCCATTTCAAGGAAAATAACATTTTATATCTTTTCTGAAATTTGTTTGCAATTCGCTCTAAAACTATGTTTTCTACGATTTTTCAAACATTTATTGTTTTTCCACCAACATGACGTCATCAAAACATCATTATCTCCCAATTTGCTCAACGAATGTCCATGAAATTTTCACAGCATACGTATCATTGTTGTAAACTCAGTTATTCAGAATTTCAGCAAGATGCGCTGAATGTGTAAAAAGTTATGCAAGAAAACACTCAGGGGGGGGTCATTTTAGGACCCCTGTAGGGCGAGGGTTAATTCGCAGACAATCATATGCTAGAGGAGAAGATAAGCCAGATCATAGTGTACCATAGCAACTGCGGCTCCCTGTACATCTAATTGGTCCAGACGTGTCAAGATCCTAGGCATCCAGGTCCTATGGATCGAAGATCCTAGAAGGTAATGATAGCATTGCTCTCATTTGTCCAGAACCAAAAATAATAATGGTGTTTTCTATATTATTGGTGGAATATTGAATGATGACTTGATTCCATTACATCAAATAGGCAAAACATCAATTGTCCAAAACCAATTTGCAGCACCCAGGAAAGCAGCAAGTGACATTGGCGTATCCAGAACGGTGGTTTTGGAGGAGGGGGCGGGACAGAGGTGATTTGGGGGCAAATGCCAAAAACTATCACACAATTTTGAAAACTCATCGGATTTCGCTTGCTTATGCATTGATAGCTGATTTAAAACAAACTTCACTTAGTAAAAGTTGCTTAGATTGTCTTCTATATCAGAAAATGTGTCAAATGGGGAGGGAGGGGGCCCCTCCAGGGTGTGTAATTATCAGAGGGCCTCCAGGGCGCGTCTTAGCCGGTCCGATTTAGATATTTAGGTTAATAACACCATCTATGTATGTCATTTATTCATATAGACAGCTAATTTGCAAAGCCAGCCAATACCTTCAATGCCCATTAACCCGCACACTGCAGGGGGTTTGCGCCGAACACGAGCTGCAGTGGGGGGTGATTTCCGCCCCCCCCCCCCCCCGTGAGATCTCGAAAACGACGCAACATAGTGACAAGCGGAAATTGATGTTTGATTGCTTGATACAAGTTCTATCGAAAGTATTTCAGTATTTTTTTAGGTCAGGTCAAAATTGTGTCACCAGAAGTCATCAAAGGTCAGATTTCCCACCTTTTTCCTGTTTTAGGACTTCGCTCCGGAAATGCACATATATCTCGGAAACTGTGCTAGCTAGAAACAAACAGAAAAAAGCAATCCCCAGCCATTGGAATTTGTAATCCACGATAAGTCCTCAAATTTGATATCAGGTCATTATTTGAGGCTCCAAAGGTCAAAAAAGGAAGAAAAAATACTGTTTTTTTGCAAAACCGTATTTCGCTAATAACTTTTTACCTAAAATTATAACGGAAAACTGTTTGCACCATTGTGTTTGCCTCGTCAAGGCCATTTGAATGATATACATGGTGACAGTGTTAAATCAACTTCAAAATGTGACTTCAGGTCACGTGTCCTTGACCTGAAGTCAAGACCCCCAAGTAGGTTATGTTGCATATAGGGAGATGTTTTCTGACGATACAAACACAATGATGTCGGTTTTACTTCTCTATCTTCATTATGTCGCGAGTTATTGACAAAAAAAAGTGATGGCAACCTCGGATGACCTCAAATGACCCCATAGGGGTCACTGAACAAAACTTACACTTGGATCATCAATAATATCATATAATAACATGATCCAGAAGTAATTGGTCTAATATCAAGCATATCCTTGAAATAGGAAGCATTTCAATATTTCCCCCATAGACTTATTAAGGGGAGGTCACGAAATTGACCTGACCTTAGGTCACCGATATCAAAATTCCGAGATAAAGTAATTGTAAGTACTTATGCCATTATGACACCCTGTAAGTTTCAAACTGATCGGCGATAAATTTTGGCTTTGGCATAACTGCAAACGTATTTGGAGGTGGGGTCACTTGACCTGACCTGGCTGGTGACCTGACCTGAGATGACTCGAGGTTCATTTTTTTTCTCTTCAAAGTGTGTGCAATTGTTGTCCTAACAGGTGTGCCAAAACTCGGTGACGCTGCGCGCCGCCGTTTTTTCGCTATCTGCGAAAAACCTGAAGGAGGGGGTGAATTCACCCCCCCCCCCCCTGCAGTGCACGGGTTAACCGGTCCGATTTAGGTATTCATTTTAATAATAAACATTAATTTTTATAGAAAGTTAATTTATATTTATATATTTGATATCCCGCTTTAGAAAAATCCCGGGCGCCTGCCGGAATCGCCCAGCCTCATTCACTTAGTAATCATCGACGCTACCCACTACACCACCGATGCCTACTGCTGAGCGTCCATTGTTAAATTGTTAATCAATATTTTAGGTTTGTATTTCTCATAACTTAACCATTAGCAGGTGGCGAAATATTTTAGGTGGATAACATAGGACACATTTATTTATATAAACAGCTAACATATATAGCCAGCCAATTTATTCGCTGCCCATTTCCCTGTCCGATTTATATGTTACTTATAGCTGGGGTACCCGGCGTTGCCTGGGAAATTAAGTACCTGGCAGTGTATTGGAAGCAGTGTTCGTCACGGGCCCACCAACCCCCAGCTCAGCCGGGCCCAGGCGCATGAACACCAAGCCCAAGCCCAGACCAGGACCACCAACCCCCAGCCCAGCCGGGCCCAGGCCTACCAACCCCCAGCCCAGCCGGGTCCAGGCCCACCAACCCCCAGCCCAGCCGGGCCCAGGCGCATGAACACCAAGCCCAGGCCCAGACCAGGACCACCAACCCCCAGCTCAGCCGGGCCCAGGCGCATGAACACCAAGCCCAGGCCCAGACCAGGACCACCAACCCCCAGCCCAGCCGGGCCCAGGCCTACCAACCCCCAGCTCAGCCGGGTCCAGGCCCACCAACCCCCAGCCCAGCCGGGCCCAGGCCCACTAACCCCCAGCCCAGCCGGGCCCAGGCCCACTAACCCCCAGCCCAGCCGGGTCCAGGCCCACTAACCCCCAGCCCAGCCGGGCCCAGGCCCACTAACCCCCAGCCCAGCCGGGCCCAGGCCCACTAACCCCCAGCCCAGCCGGGCCCAGGCCCACTAACCCCCAGCCCAGCCGGGCCCAGGCCCACTAACCCCCAGCCCAGCCGGGCCCAGGCGCACTAACCCCCAGCCCAGCCGGGCCCAGGCCCACTAACCCCCAGCCCAGCCGGGCCCAGGCCCACTAACCCCCAGCCCAGCCGGGCCCAGGCGCATGAACACCAAGCCCAGCCGGGCCCAGGCCCAGTCAAATTCATAATATTGAGGTCCAGGCCCGGTCCGGCCCGTTCAGATTAAGCATATAATTATTTTCACAAAATGTGCAATCATTATCCTAACATATTTACTTGTATACTATAAATGTGAAACAATGAACCAACTATGATAACCAAAAAACAAAAAGCCACAGCAACAGTGTGTTGCTGTGTAAGTGAACTGCTGGCTAACATATTTTTGAGCTCTGACCTGAGCTTGTGCGACTCGCGCATTACTTGAAAGTTGTGAGGCCCAGGCCCATCCAGAACCCAGTGATTTCCTTAAACTTTAGGCCCGGTCCAGGCCCAGCCCAGGCCCAGGCCCAGCCCATGGCCCATAGCGCCAGCCCAGCCCATGGCGAACTCTGATTGGAAGCCAAAACACACACACACGTCAAGTTACAACCTTACAACCCATAAGTCAGACTTGAAAAATACACGCTACCGGCCGTTCTATAATTGGAGCATTGAAACCAAGGCCAAACACAGTCATTAATCCAATTTTAGAGTGTTCTAAATGTATACTTCTCTCCCACTATGCCATTAATTGAGACTGGCCCCTGGCACTATGGTTGAAAATTTGAGGATCGAAATGCCTTGAAATGCATTGAAACCAAGGCTACAGTCGTGAATATAATTTTAGAGCAATGCATTGAAACCAAGGCCACAGTCGTGAATATAATTTTAGTGCACTCTGCCCGTCAATACTGCAGTAATAAGTGCTGTAAATATACATTTCTCCCCCACTATGCCACCAAGGTCCGTTTGGCAATTCCATGGGTGTCACTAACACATGACAATTGGGACATATGGTTGTACCAAGTACCAACTGCATTGGTCATATGTCCCACTCTAACCCAAAGCTCGGATAAGAACATTGGCTTTCATGCTATCAGAAGGTTATCAATACTGACACAGTAAAGCGCAATGGGTTGGTATTGTTTGCATTCTGATAGCATGAAGTCTGAGGTTGACGTATCCGAAGATTCAACTTTTGCCTACTCTAAGTATCGTCTACACCACCAATAGCATGAAAGGGGCGTCACTAACGCATGATGATCACAATTGGGGTTTATGGTTGTACCAAGTACCAACTACCAACTGCATTGGTCATATGTCCCAATCTAACCCAAAGCTCGGATAAGAACATTGGCTTTCATGCTATCATAAGGTTATGAATACTGACACACTAAAGCACCATGCGTTGGTATTGTCTGTATTTGATATTGATAACCTTCTGATATCATGAAAGCCAATGTTCTTATCCGAGCTTTGGTTTAGAGTGGGACATATTATATATATATATATATATATATATATATATATATATATATATATATATATATATATATATATATATATATATATATATATATATATATATATATATATATATATCGGCCGATCACAAAAGACACCTTCACTTCTGCTACACGTTGTATTGTCACGTCCGCCCGCCGCCAGCTCCAGATCGCCTCTCCCTCACGTGCGCTCACAGACGCCAACGAAACGTCGGTAATTCATAGCTAGGGCTAGAACATATCAGAAAGAAAACTAACAGAGCCGAGAACAAAGGTAGCAATACGAAATTAACTAAAAGCACTAACAGCACTAAAATCTCTCCGGCTTTAAAGTAAATTTAGATAAAACAGCGTGCCTACCAATTGGAACTTTAACAAAAAATGATATACCAGAGGACTTGGGGATTACAATTGTGAGTGACCTAAAAGTACTTGAAATACACTACACAGCTACAAATCTGGGTACAATTACAGCGAAAAATATTAAACATAAAATGTTTGTTATCCATAGAGAGATAGAGCAATGGAAGAGGCGTAATCTTTCCCCAGTTGGAAAGATATGCATAATAAAAGCGTTATTATTGTCAAAACTTGTACATTTATGCATAGCATTGCCAAACCCACCTGCGCAATACATAAAAGAAATAGAAACAATGTTTTATAGATTCATATGGAGTGGAAAAGGGGACAAAATCAAACGAACGAAGCTTATACAAAACTATGAACAAGACGGATTGAAAATGATTTATATCAAAAGCTTCATTGACAGTATGAAACTATCATGGCTCAAACGCTTAAGTACTTCAAAAGCCGATTAGACACATATAGCACATACCCAATTACCAAATATAAATCATCTCCTTACATATGGGAAGGAAAAACTTATGTTAATAAGGAAACACATAAACCCTTTGTACAAAGATATACTTAATTGCATTAATAAGGTTTGCTACACAATACCAACCCCGTAATGAAGAAATACTATCGGAAACTATATGGTTTTCTGACCATAGTGGATTTCCAAAGGGTATTATTAAGCAATGGGACAGAAAAGGGTTACGTTTTATTTGCGATTTATTTAATCCTTCTTCTGGCCAGTTATACTCAAAGGAAAATATCAAAGAAAAGTTTGGAATAGAAATGACATTAATTTGCTACGAAAGGTTGGTACGGAGACTTCCGCAGAACTTGATAAACTACTCAGGAAGAAAGGTAAATAACCCAAACATTCCATATAAGATAAAAGTCGTAATGAACGAATCCAAATTCACAAAATATGTTTACAATGTATTTGCGAAGGCTTTAGCACAGAACAATTTAGAGACCGATCTGAAAGTAAACAATAAATGGCAAAGCGAAATAGGTGGCCACATCAATGGAACATTAAAAAAACTTGTAAATATCACGTTTACGTATTTTATGTACTTACATTATAGAATAATAACAAGAATATATCCAACAAACAAGCTGCTGGAAGCCATGCATATACAATCTTCGAACCTTTGTACCTTTTGTGAACAGGCAACAGAAACTCTAGCCCATGTTTTCTGGTACTGTCCAAAGTTTGAAATATTCATTGATGAAGTTCTCACACATAAAACAACAATACAATAAAGTAGTACATATCAACATTATCAGTTGGTTCTTCCTCAGTGATCTTTCAAATATAATTGCCTTACTAGCAACGATTGGTAAGGATGTAATACACAAAGCGCGAATGAATCAAGTTTCACCTTCGCTAACTGTAATGATGAAAGCTTTAAAGATTGAAGCTGAAAAGGAATATAGTGCATATAGATTAAGGAATGATTTAGATGGCTTCGATAGTAAGTGGGGAGAACTCAAGAAAATTATCGATTGAAAGGATTTGTTAAATTTTTATTTTATTTTAATAAACCCGCATTTCCTCGTTTTGATTATCAGTTAAAATGAGATCAGTCCCGAGAGATGCCGGTCGTTTATAACACACGCATATATATATATATATATATATATATATATATATATATATATATATATATATATATATATATATATATATATATATATATATATATATATATATATATATATATATATATATATATATATATATATATACATACATACATACATACACATACATATACATATATACACTAACGTTGAGTGTGAGTGAGGCCAGGCGAACTGCTATTTCATTTGATGCTTATGTTTGTATGCTGGTGCTTGTTGTTTGACCTGAATTATGTGCAAATAAACTAGCCCTTAAGTGGGAAAAACCCGAAAAAAAACAGAACTAACACTGGCCACTACTACACCGGCCTTCTTAACAAACAAAAACTTAACTCTGAGCAACACTGTTCGGACGCGAGCACTGACGCGCAGCACTCCGGCGCGCAACACTCTGGCGCGCAACACTGGCGCGTAACACTAACGGGGCGCAGCACTGGCGCGCAACACTGGCGCGCAACACTGACGCCAACACTCTGGCGCGCAACACTAACAGGGTAGCACGACAGCCGACAGCCGCAGCCGCAGACGAGCACGGCCGCGGACATCTCGATCGCCGTGGACAGAACGGTCGCGGACAGAACGGCCGGAGCACTCATCCCTGTAACTAAAGAAAGCACATGACGTACGGGACACTTACTCAGTGACAACACAAATTAAGCGTAAAGCGTTGAATTATCTGAAAAGAAGATACGCTGATCATTGGGATAATTGCGGCTCCATGTCATGCCGAAGTGCAAAGTCCCGTACACAGGACTACAACCGATAGGGCGTCCCCAATCGGCCTGCCGCGGCATTGCCAAACATGGCACCTGCAAAATGACCCAAACAGCATATTGCTCTTCAATTCATTCACTGCAGAACTGAAGAAACATACTTCTTGAATGCATTTAAACATGCAGTGACTTAACTAAGGGCAGTACCGGTCCGGCGGTCTTGACTCTCTGTTGGAGCGCCACGGAATCGGTACCGGAGCTGTGGAGGCAGACACGTCAGGCGCCAAAACCTGAGCCGTCTGATGAATATCACCCCTGGAGCAGAATCTGGGACGTCAGGCAAAGGTGAGGGGCGAGATACAGCACTCTCTGGAGTTTCAGGCAACTCACGTTCCGATGAACCGGGCGGCTCCATGGAGTGGAGCGTTGAGCTCTCCACAGAGTCAGCCGGGTCCGCCAGATTACCGTTCACCTGGAGTGTCGCGGAACGGCGACAGGTACGAGTCGCCATCTAGCGGCGCGAAGTGTGACGACGGGGGAAAAGGAGGCAGCGGCTGCGCGCCGGCCTCAGAGCAGGGAGACACCACCGAGCTGGGAATCGAGAGAGCTGGACTTGCGACAGGGACAGAGGGGTCATCAGCACGAGGTTTCAGTCTATTGTGGTGGACAACAGACTTCTTCCCTCCCAGCACTCTCACCCTGTAGTTGAGATCAGACAGCTTTTTCATGACAAACTGCAGGCTTCCATGGCCTGACGTACTTGTAATATTGGCCACGCTGAGCCACGCTCCTGAACAGGTAAACAGTCACCATCCTGAAAATCGTACATGGCCAGCTTTGTGTCGTACAATCTCTTATTGCGCGCGTGACGCCTGTTGGAAGACTCAAGCGCGGCTTTGTGAGACAGCTTGATGCGCTCAGTGAGTTTCGTCAGATACTCTGAAATTGATGCACTTTTGGGGGCGGTGGACGGTGCCTGAATTTGCACCGCAGCTGGCATCCTTTGATTTCTGCCGAACATCCAAGTAGTACGGCGAGTGTCCGAGTGAGGAGTGTACCTTGGCTCTGTACCCAAGTATGAGAGGCGGCAAGTGAACATTCCATTCATCATGGTTCTCATCAAAGTACTTTGACAGCATTCCGAGAATCGTTCGCATCATTCTCTCGCATTTGGAATTCCCCTCGGGATGGTATGCGGAAGAGCTAGACTTCTCGACGCCCAACAGTCGACAGACCTCTGTCAGCAAAGCACCGGAAAAATCGCAGCATTGTCAGAGTGAATGCGGCGAGGGCATCCGAAACGCGCGATAAATTGGTTCACAATCACATCAGCAACAGTGGCAGCAGTCATATCGGGGACAGGAAACACCTCACACCACCGAGTGAAGTGGTCACAGATGACGAGAAGATGTCTGTTGCCACGGGCGGTGGCGGGCAAACCACTCAGAAAATCAATATAAACAGTCTCGAACGGCTCGTCGAAATACAGTTCACCCATCGAAGCCCTCGGGCGCGCAACGGGGGTAGCTCGTGTGTTGCACTTCTCACATCTACTGCAAAAATCTTTGATGGAAGCTTCCATCCCAGTCAACCAGAACTCGCGTCTGGCCGTGGACGTAAGAGACTGAACCGAAATGGCCACCAGCTGGGCCAGCGTGAAAAGAGGTCAGTACACCAGCAATCAACTGTTCTGGGAGAACCAACTGTAGCTGGTCTTCACCACCTGGGCAAAACCGATAACAACGGAAAACAACGCCATCGACAAGACGCAAACGGTGCCACTGACGCAAAAGGGGAACAGTTTCTTTCTTGGGCAACAGAGGAAGACTTGGGTCTCTTGCCCAGAGATAAATGTTTCGTGATCTCCGAAATCGCAGCATCCTGATCCTGCTCGTGTCGCAAAAAGCTATTAGACCAGGAATTTGCCGACACCGCACGCACATGGTGGTCAGTTTGGGTCTCAGCATCACACGATTGTGGGCAGCGACTCATCACATCGGCAGGTATATTCTCAGCGCCAGGTCGGTACACAACTTCAAAATCAAACGCAGAAAGTATTTCTCACCATCTGGCCAGTATCCCAGTAGGATTTGTAAATGTCAGGAGCCAGCGTAAACTGGCGTGGTCAGTGCGAAGTTCAAAACGTTTCCCAATCAAGTAATGTCTGAAATGTTGGGTGAACACCACACATGCTACTTCACACTTCTTTGCGGGTTGTGCTACAATTCCGCTGAGACTTGGCTCAGTTTTTGGCAAGCATAAGCAATTACATGATCCTGGCCATCCTGTTCCTGAAAAAGGGTCGCTCCGATCCCCAGATCAGAGGCGTCAGTGTCAAGGCGAAACCTTCCGGCTCCAGCTGAAAAACGTGGGAATGACACCACAGGTGCACTGAACAAGGCCTGCTTCAAGAACTTTGCGTCTTTCTGGGTCAGACGGAACAATGGAGCGGCAATCTCTGCGAAGTTTCGCACAAACTTTCGAAAATAAGAAGCCAGCCCAAAGAAGCTACTGAGCTCCTGCGTCCTCGGGCAGGGCCAGTCCACTACTCTCTGGACCTTCTTTGGATCAGTGGACACTCCTTCAGCGAAAACAACATGCCCCAAAAAGTCGACACTTTTCGTGAAAAACGAACACTTTTGGAGGATCAGGGTCAGCTCAGCACTTTCAAATCGCTGCAACACATCGTCAAGTTTGGTCATCACGTCATCAAATCCACGCCCATGTACAATGATGTCAAAATAGTGAACACAGTCGCGGGAGTCACATCTCCCAGAACAATATCAAGAAGACTGGCACAGGTCGCTGGTGCCCCTGCCAATCCAAAAACTATGCGCGTATACCGGTATGTACCAAACGGTGTGGTAATTGTAGTTTTGTCCCCGTCCCTCGGATCCACAGCAACCTGAAAATAAGCACTATTCATGTCTAATTGGCAAAATGTATCGGAACCTGCCAATGCCTCCAGCGAATCATCAACCCTCGGTATATGGTATACTGGTACTTTCGACACAGCGTTGAGGCGTCGCAAGTCGGCCACCAGTCTATACGCACCATATTTTTTTTCTTCAGACAAGTTGGAGACGACCACTCACCATCAGACTCCTCCAATATGCCTTGGTTGACAAGATCACGAATCTGAGAACGCAGTTCATCGGACAAGTGCGGTGGAACACGCCTGGGGGGCTGACTAAGGAGAGCGTGATCACCGGTATCGATTTCATGAGTAACCAGATCGGTAAACTCGACATGTCCGTCAAACATTTCAGCGTGTCGTTTGAGCAGAGACTCCAGCTCACCCTTCTGCTCAGCAGTCAAGTCGGAGCCGCACTGGTTATACTGCAGTTTGACAGCAGGCTCCGTCTCGTCCCAGGAACTGTGCGGCTGCTCAGCAAAGCCAACCTCCACGCTGGCCAGGGCCTTCTTTTTTGGAATGGTTATGGGCTCAGAAGTCACATTGCGCACGATGAACGGTACCCTGGAACCAGTGACAGTCACCAGAGCACCGATGACCTCTAAACCGTGCAAGTCACCGACGGGTTCGACGAGAGCAGGGCCATGATAGTCGTTATTCGGTACAAATCCGTTCAAAATCACCTCCGTGCCGGGAGCAACGACACGATCAGCACGAAGACACATATTCCCGATGGTCACAGCATGAGCGGACACTGAACGAACGGCTTCGACAGGTGTAACGAAAAGTTGTTTGGCACGCAAATCAATGACACAAGGGCAATGCTGTAAAAAATCAACAACAAGCAAACGGGGCACGTCTGTGGCCTCAGAAACGAAAAAAGGAGCAGTGCACTCGACTCCCGCAATGTCGACTGGCACCACCGTTCGACCAAGCAATGGGAGCCCAGAGTGTAAAGCAGTGCGGGCCTGAACAGCCGTCTTCCTCAGTCAGATTTGGCAAGGCATCAAACACAGACTTATGCAACAAGCTCATCGAGCTACCTGTGTCGAGGAGGCATAGACAGTCCACGCCGGCCAGACGTGCTGACAGACGCATGTCATCAGTCAGAGGAATCACACTCGCCGGTGACTGAGCGGCATCAGTCTGAGCGATCCGGTCGCTGGGTGGCGGCACGCCGCGCTGGAGACCGCTCTCCCCGCGGCCGGACCCCGTCACGTTTCCCCGAACCTGTGGATGAGACTGCTGGGGACACATCACGGCCAAGTGGCCGACCGAGTGACATTTGAAACATCGCCGGTTCTGCAGTCTGCAGCGGTCACGGACGTGGGTACGCCCACCGTAACACAGACACAACCGCGAGTCGCGGTTCTGCCGATGCTCGGGAGCGCTGCTGGAAAGAGCAGCCGACCGGCCTGCGGCCTCCAAGTCGGCTACCCTGCTGGCCAACTCAGCCAGCTCACCATCAGAGCCGAGACGGCGGACGACGCTTGGCCGCGTCTGTCTCAGGAGAAATGTCTGCGAAGCAATCATGTTGCGCACCTTAGAAACGGTACTATCGTAGGACGAAATGCCATCAGCAATCACAGCTGCATGCAGTTCAGCGGGCAGAGTGGCCAGGAAGTGGCTGAACATCAGGGGACCAGTGTCAGCGAGCGTGGGGAAAGCCAGAGCCATCAACTTTCGAAATATGATAACGAACGAGTCTATATTCTCGTCCGGACTGAACTTGAGTTCACGCAAAGCTAAGTGCTGCTCTGTCACTGTCCTAGAACCAAATGCATCTCGTAAACCTGCAGCGGCTCCCTGAAACGTGGAAGCCTAGTAAACGGGCAGGCTGTCAAAGGCATCACGAGCGATACCAGTGAGTGACAGCCGAAACACATTTGACATTTGCTCCTCAGTCCACTCTCGGAGCACTGCATACCGCTGAAAATCATCGAGAAAACGACGTAGCGAGCCATGGCTATCAAAACTTGGCATCAGTAACCCAGCCGCTACTGTCTGAACCGGCAGACCAGGCACCGTACCAGCACCCACAGCCGATTTCGACTCCATACTGAAGGGGAAGCATCAACAACTTGTGAAAATATAACCGTAACCGAGACCACAATACCAGCTCACACCACTAACCGACCATTTGAAGCTGAGCAGGCTGTCCCAGATCAGGACAGAAGCTTCGGCGACGAACGGTACAGCGCAGGCCTCGGCGGTGACCATCGCGGGAGTAGGTAGCAGGAGCAGCGTCACAGCGTGACGCGCCGCGCAGGAGGCGCGAGCCAGACTGACCCGGCCGTGGTCACAGACAGCTGGCGGGCGGCTGGGGCGGCGAGTAGTCGCTCGCAGAGGCGCGCTCAGCGACGAACATCAGGTAGGCGGCTACGTGCAGACGGACGATAGCAGGAGCCACCTCATGTCGAACGCGACGACGGTGTGGGCCCTCACATAGCTCACCGGCTGCCACCAGTTATAATCGGCCGATCACGAAAGACACCTTCACTTCCGCTACACGCTGTATTGCCACGTCCGCCCGCCGCCAGCTACAGGTCGCCTCTCCTTCACCTGCGCTCACAGACGCCAACGAAACATCGGTAATTCATAGCTAGGGCTAGAGCATATCAGAAATAAAACTAACAGAGCCGAGAACAAAGGTAGCAATACGAAATTAACACTGTAAGACAATGAGTTAAACTATCTCAGAAGCGAACTTCAAATAGAGTAATAAATCACGACGAACGGAAGAAAGGCGAGCAGCAAATAAAATACGCTAACCAGCAGCTAACACTGGCCACTACTACATAGATATATATATATATAGTAGAGTGAGTAGTGATGTAGATAGTAATAGATAGTATATATATAGTAGATATATATATATATATATAGTGTAGTGTAGATGTGTGTGTAGTATTAGTATATATATATATATATATATAGATAGTAGTAGTAGTAGATAGTAGTAGTGTGATAGTAGCTTAGTGTGATAGTAGTGTGTGTGTCGTGCTGTGTCGTGAGTCTGTGTGTCGCTGTACACACACGAAGTCACACACGTCACACACATGTGTGACGTGTGTGTGTAGTGTCGACTCCGACGTGAGTGTCGTGTGTGTGTGTGTGTGTGTGTGTCGATTCTCGTCAGCTACGTCGTCGACTCTCTGAGCTGTGCTCACTCGTCGAGCACACGACGAGCTGCACACTCTAGCTGTGTCGAGCTGTGTGTCGTGTGTGCACACCACACCACACAACAGCACACACACTCACTACGACACACACTACAGCACACCACACAGCTCTGCTCTCTGCTCGCTAGCTGTGTCGTCACTCTCACACTACACACGACCGACGTGTGTGTGTGTGTGAGTGAGCACACACACTCGACACACACACACACCACACGACACTACACACATCCACGCACGACTACAGCTACACACTCACCTCTACACACTCGACACACACACACACCACTCAGCACACACAGACACACAACACAGCACACACACACTCACACACGACTGACACTAGCACACACTCACTGACGTACTCCACACTCACTTCTGTGTGTGTGCTGTCGCAGTAGTGTCGTGTGTGTGTCTGTGTCGACTCTCAGCCCCACGTCGTGAGCTGCTCGACGAGCCTCGACACGACTAGCTGACACACGTCGTCCAGCACACCTGACACATCACACACGACGAGCTACTCACACACGTAGCTACGACCACTAGACACACACTCACACACACACACACACACTCTCGTGTGTGAGTGACACACTGCTCGACCACACACTCACACAGTCACACACGACACGTGTCGACGTCTCAGCTCGACGACGTCTGTGAGTGTACACACACACACACACACTCACACATGTCGACTCAGCTCACACGTGAGCTCGTACACGTCGACACTCGAGCTGAGCTGCTCGCACCCCCCCCCCCGACCCCCCACACACTGACTCAGCTCGACCGACTCACACCGTCACACACCACACACACGACACTCCTGACACTCACTACACTCACACACCACGATCGACATCGACTACACACACACACACACACACACACACACAGCGACCAGCATAACCACACACACCACACCGACACTACACACATCGTCACACAGCACTCACACACACACAGCACTACACACACACACCACACACACACACCTCACACACACACACACACACACACTACACACACACGACACACACACACACACCGCCGACACACACACACACTGACACGACCACTACAGCACTACACACACACACGACACACACACACACTCTACCACTACACCCACACACGTACACACCTCACACTCACACCACACAGTCACACACGACACACGACACGACACACACACACACACTACATCACCTACACCACACACGACACGACACATCACACCACACGACACACTACACACACACATATATATCTATACTATACTCTACTATATATACTACTACTATATACTATCTATATATATACTACTCTACTCTACTATATCTATATATATATATAATATATATATATATATACTACTATATACTTAGCGGTATGTCGTCCATCTCAGAACTATATTGGCATATGGCAAAAGTGGCGCTGATTAAGAAATGAAACTATCGAAGAGATTCCTTCCGCTCAAGATCAATAATTGGTGATCGCGAGTCGATTTACTAAGAGATCATTTCCCAACCCTGCTGATGGTGGCGCCACCTATATCGCCGATAGTTCCGAGGCATATTATTACTGTTATATGATTCTGCATCTGCTGTAAGCGATCATTAAACCCCTGTTTTAGGGTAAACTGATGCTAACAGATTGAAACTAACCGGAAAATGAAAACCGAAGCTGTATTCACTCTATTTCCCAATCAGATGTGCGAAGGCAAAAACACGTATCTCCACCTCATACGCACGGAACACCGGCCTCCGGTCTAGCTAAGCTCGGCATTCGGCAGACTGAAGGCAGGCGGTGATGACAGCATGCGCGAGGTTGTGGCGATGGAGGACAGCCGAGTCATCCCCACTTGAAATGGTCGACAGGCTGCAGTCACCCCGATCGATGTAGGATATGAGCGCAGAGGTTCTGTGGAAAAGTTTTACGAGGTTAGCGTCTTCATTAGAGGACCGGTCTATTATTTAAAGAAAGGAGCTAGAACATTACCAATATATTGATTCGGGTGGACTAACAACTTAATGGGTGCCGAGACAGGACACGCTGTTCAAACAAAACAAAAAATCATAGCGACTGAGAAAAAAAGTTTAAGCATTCGTATACCTTGTTCCACATCACGTTTGCGGCCGAAGCGCTTTCAGCAACTTCCATTGCATTTGCATTTTGCAATTGAACCTAAAATTCCTCGTGATATATTTTTCGCGTGCTGTTATTATTAAAGCGCTTCGGCCGCAAACTTGGAGTGGAACGAGGTATAAATACATAGCAATTTCGTTATTTAGATCAATTTATTATACTGTACAACTGGGTCAATAATCGGTACCATGCATATGAAGGGCGCAGGTCCTGCTTAGATTTTGAAGGCCGGGAGGATGCGTCGGTGTTTCAGCCTCGCCGTGATGAGGCCGTGCCTCGACTCCTCGCCCAGCACCGAAGAACAGCCTTCCGTCACCATCCTGACGGTCCTCTCCACAGCCTGGGTGTGTACCGGGTACGGCGGGACAGCAGCTGGGGCTTTCAGGATGTCCTGCAGGTCTTCGTTGCTGAGATCTCGCAAGAGCGATGGCTGCGTCACCTCCGCTGAGCGCCAGTCGATGAGGTCGGCGTACCCTTCAGCTCTGAAGTTGACGTCGGGAAGCTTGAAGCACCTGACGTCTTGCGTCTCCTGGAGACGTGCAGCACGGATGGCACATACCGCCTTCTCCTGGGTCTCCTGGTTGTTGTCAGCCACCATAGCGAGCAGCAGCTGTTCGGAATAGGACCAGTACCCGTTCCTTTGCACCCACCGGTCGGACGATGGTGCCGACATACCTCCCAATCCGCCACAGCAGCTATCGCATCCCGTCACCCTGCGAGTTATCACCATTGGGTACCCTTGACCAGGTGGTCAAGGGTATCCAAATATTTTTCCTTTGACCAGGTGGTCCTTTGCACGATCAGCCAATCCCTGAGACCTAACACATGGGCCGCCCGCTCAGAGCTCGCCGCTGGGAGCCGTTATCTGGCGCGCCCTGCTGGCCGCTCCATTGGGTACCGTCTCACTGTAAGCTCGCTAGCAATGAGAGGACCGATGCGCTGGCCGAGGAGGCGTCGGCGCCACCACAGGAAGGTATAGCCATGGACACCAGGACGGTCCACCGAGCAGCGGCCAGAACCGCGCCGCCATGCGCCACCGCAAGCTGGCGCTAGGCTGGGATGTGCCTTGACGGTCGCTAGGCCTGGTATCGTGCCTTGACGGGTTCGC
>JAXIVJ010018910.1:0-15000 GCA_036785665.1 Chirona hameri
CATTACCAGATCTAGCTGAGCCTTCTCATGTCATTTGTTGTTGTGATCTCTTCCGACTCTGCAGCGATGCCAATCGGCGCCAATCCCCAAGTCTCTGCTTTGGCAGAGAACTGAGCCTTGGCAACCCATATGTTACGTTTCTTCCGACCCCAGCGAAACCAATCAGTAGCAGCCCTGAAGTCTCTTCATTGCCAGATATCGCTGAGCCTTGTCGATCCATCTGTTATTCTCTCTTCCGACATCAGCGATGCCTGTCATGATGACCTTGGCAATCTTCCGGAGCCTTGGAAGATCTTCATCCGGCAGCATGCAACGGAATGCCGTGCGCCTGCCTGCGTCCTAACGTCATGTTCGTCGTCATGTCATGTTCGTCGTCGCATTTTGTGTTGTATCGTGATATCATCAGCTCTAAATATCATGCCGTACAGTGTAGTTAAACTTCTCCCGATCTTTAAATATGTCCCATTGTTCTGACGACGGCCAACAACTCTATACAGTAAGGTCTGGGATAACGGCCCGTTTTCGGTGATAGCATGACATGGAACAGTGAGCACGTTATTTGGATGTCATTCAAAAGGAAGTTGTGACAGAGATTTCCTTACATCTTTGAATTATATTTCATCTTTGATTTCGATCTGACTTATTTTGTTGTGAACTCGGTTTATTTGTAATGGAGGTTACACATCGTGGCAGTAATATCACTGAGTGATCCCTGCCTGAGTGATATTTAAGTCAGAATTCACAGCATCAACCGTTGATCTATCAACAATTATATTACGTACGTACGCCATTTTGAGACTACATGAGGATGACACTGAAGACATGAAATCCATTTCTTTGAAGAACTTCCTCGTGAAATTGGACTACCTGAATGACCGACCACTCTTCCACTAGATTCGCGAACTACTAACACATCTGGGTTTTCTGTAAGAAAAGAGGTGTAGCGTTCCCGCTTGCCTAGTCAAGCTTATCATCAAACAACCATGACTAGGCCCACTCTGGGCTGAGTCACTCCAGAGAAATGCGGACATCATCACCGGCTGTGATGGCAGCTGTGTAGTTTGCATCGATGATCGCACCAATGGCCTTTCCCGCCATCCCACCACTATAACCATTATAGACTGCCCTGCACAGCTGTACCCCGAGTCCATCCAGCTATCCCACCACTGTAACCATTATAGGCTGCCCTGCACAGCTGTACCCCGAGTCCATCCAGCTATCCCACCACTGTAACCATTATAGGCTGCCCTGCACAGCTGTACCCCGAGTCCATCCAGCTATCCCACCACTGTAACCATTATAGACTGTCCTGCACAGCTGTACCCCGAGTCCATCCAGCTATCCCACCACTGTAACCATTATAGACTGTCCTGCACAGCTGTACCCCGAGTCCATCCAGCTATCCCACCACTGTAACCATTATAGACTGTCCTGCACAGCTGTACCCCGAGTCCATCCAGCTATCCCACCACTGTAACCATTATAGACTGTCCTGCACAGCTGTACCCAGAGTCCATCCAGCTATTCCACCACTGTAACCATTATAGACTGTCCTGCACAGCTGTACCTCGAGTCCATCCAGATATTTCACCACTGTAACCATTATAGACTGTCCTACACAGCTGTACCTCGAGTCCATCCAGCCATCCCACCACTGTAACCATTATAGACTGTCCTGCACAGCTGTACCCCGAGTCCATCCAGCTATTCCACCACTGTAACCATTATAGACTGTCCTGCACAGCTGTACCCCGAGTCCATCCAGCTATCCCACCACTGTAACCATTATAGACTGTCCTGCACAGCTGTACCCCGAATCCATCCAGTTATTCCACCACTGTAACCATTATAGACTGTCCTGCACAGCTGTACCCCGAGTCCATCCAGCTATCCCACCACTGGAACCATTATAGACTGTCCTGAACAACTGTACCCCGAGTCCATCCAGCTATCCCACCACTGTAACCATTATAGACTGTCCTGCACAGCTGTACCCCGAGTCCATCCAGCTATCCCACCACTGTAACCATTATAGACTGTCCTGCACAGCTGTACCCCGAGTCCATCCAGCTATTCCACCACTGTAGCCATTATAGACTGTCCTGCACAGCTGTACCCCGAGTCCATCCAGCTATCCCACCACTGTAACCATTATAGACTGTCCTGCACAGCTGTACCCTGAGTCCGTCCAGCTATCCCACCACTGTAACCTTTATAGACTGTCCTGCACAGCTGTACCCCGAGTCCATCCAGCTATCCCACCACTGTAACCATTAAAGACTGTCCTGCACAGCTGTACCCCGAGTCCATCCAGCTATCCCACCACTGTAACCATTATAGACTGTCCTGCACAGCTGTAGCCCGAGTCCATCTAGCTATGTCACCAATGTAACCATTATAGACTGTCCTCCACAGCTGTACCCCGAGTCCCTCCAGTTATTCCACCACTGTAACCATTATAGACTGTCCTGCACAGCTGTACCCCGAGTCCATTCAGCTATCCCACCACTGTAACCATTATAGACTGTCCTGCACAGCTGTACCCCGAGTCCATCCAGCTATCCCACCACTGTAACCATTATAGACTGTCCTGCACAGCTGTACCCCGAGTCCATCCAGCCATCCCACCACTGTAACCATTATAGACTGTCCTGCACAGCTGTACCCCGAGTCCATCCAGCTATCCCACCACTGTAACCATTATAGACTGTCCTGCACAGCTGTACCCCGAGCCTATCCAGCTATTCCACCACTGTAACCATTATAGACTGTCCTGCACAGCTGTACCCCGAGTCCATCCAGCCATCCCACCACTGTAACCATTATAGACTGTCCTGCACAGCTGTACCCCGAGTCCATCCAGCTATTCCACCACTGTAACCATTATAGACTGTCCTGCACAGCTGTACCCCGAGTCCATCCAGCTATCCCACCACTGTAACCATTATAGACTGTCCTGCACAGCTGTACCCCGAATCCATCCAGCTATCCCACCACTGTAACCATTATAGACTGTCCTGCACAGCTGTACCCCGAGTCCATCCAGCTATCCCACCACTGGAACCATTATAGACTGTCCTGAACAGCTGTACCCCGAGTCCATCCAGCTATCCCACCACTGTAACCATTATAGACTGTCCTGCACAGCTGTACCCCGAGTCCATCCAGCTATCCCACTACTGTAACCATTATAGACTGTCCTGCACAGCTGTATCCCGAGTCCATCCAGCTATTCCACCACTGTAGCCATTATAGACTGTCCTGCACAGCTGTACCCCGAGTCCATCCAGCTATCCCACCACTGTAACCATTATAGACTGTCCTGCACAGCTGTACCCCGAGTCCATCCAGCTATCCCACCACTGTAAACTTTATAGACTGTCCTGCACAGCTGTACCCCGAGTCCATCCAGCCATCCCACCACTGTAACCATTATAGACTGTCCTGCACAGCTGTACCCCGAGTCCATCCAGCTATCCCACCACTGTAACCATTATAGACTGTCCTGCACAGCTGTACTCCGAGTCCATCCAGCTATCCCACTACTGTAACCATTATAGACTGTCCTGCACAGCTGTACCCCGAGTCCATCCAGCTATCCCACCACTGTAACCATTATAGACTGTCCTGCACAGCTGTACCCCGAGTCCATCCAGCTATCCCACCACTGTAACCATTATAGACTGTCCTGCACAGCTGTAACCCGAGTCCATCCAGCTATCCCACCACTGTAACCATTATAGACTGTCCTGCACAACTGTACCCCGAGTCCATCTAGCTATGTCACCACTGTAACCATTATAGACTGTCCTGCACAGCTGTACCCCGAGTCCATCCAGCTATCCCACCACTGTAACCATTATAGACTGTCCTACACAGCTATACCCCGAGTCCATCCAGCTATTCCACCACTGTAACCATTATAGACTGTCCTGCACAGCTGTACCCCGAGTCCATCCAGCCATCCCACCACTGTAACCATTATAGACTGTCCTGCACAGCTGTACCCCGAGTCCATCCAGCTATTCCACCACTGTAACCATTATAGACTGTCCTGCACAGCTGTACCCCATGTCCATCCAGCCATCCCACCACTGTAACCATTATAGAATGTCCTGCACAGCTGTACCCCGAGCCCACCCAGCTATCCCACCACTGTAACCATTATAGACCGTCCTGCACAGCTGTACCCCGAGTCCATCCAGCAATCCCACCACTGGAACCATTATAGACTGTCCTGAACAGCTGTACCCCGAGTCCATCCAGCTATCCCACCACTGTAACGATTATAGACTGTCCTGCACAGCTGTACCCCGAGTCCATCCAGCTATCCCACCACTGTAACCATTATAGACTGTCCTGCACAGCTGTACCCCGAGTCCATCCAGCTATCCCACCACTGTAACCATTATAGACTGTCCTGCACAGCTGTACCCCGAGTCCATCCAGCTATTCCACCACTGTAGCCATTATAGACTGTCCTGCACAGCTGTACCCCGAGTCCATCCAGCTATTCCACCACTGTAACCATTATAGACTGTCCTGCACAGCTATACCCCGAGTCCATCCAGCTATCCCACCACTGTAAACTTTATAGACTGTCCTGCACAGCTGTACCCCGAGTCCATCCAGCCATCCCACCACTGTAACCATTATAGACTGTCCTGCACAGCTGTACCCCGAGTCCATCCAGCTATCCCACCACTGTAACCATTAGAGACTGTCCTGCACAGCTGTACTCCGAGTCCATCCAGCTATCCCACTACTGTAACCATTATAGACTGTCCTGCACAGCTGTACCCCGATTCCATCCAGCTATCCCACCACTGTAACCATTATAGACTGTCCTGCACAGCTGTACCCCGAGTCCATCCAGCTATCCCACCACTGTAACCATTATAGACTGTCCTGCACAGCTGTACCCCGAGCCCATCCAGCTATCCCACCACTGTAAACATTATAGACTGTCCTGCACAGCTGTAGCCCGAGTCCATCTACCTATGTCACCACTGTAACCATTATAGACTGTCCTGCACAGCTGTACCCCGAGTCCATCCAGTTATTCCACCACTGTAACCATTATAGACTGCCCTGCACAGCTGTACCCCGAGTCCATCCAGCTATCCCACCACTGTAACCATTATAGACTGTCCTGCACAGCTGTACCCCGAGTCCATCCAGCTATCCCACCACTGTAACCATTATAGACTGTCCTGCACAGCTGTACCCCGAGTCCATCCAGCCATCCCACCACTGTAACCATTATAGACTGTCCTGCACAGCTGTACCCCGAGTCCATCCAGCTATCCCACCACTGTAACCTTTATAGACTGTCCTGCACAGCTGTACCCCGAGTCCATCCAGCTATCCCACCACTGTAACCATTATAGACTGTCCTGCACAGCTGTACCCGAGTCCATCCAGCTATCCCACCACTGTAACCATTATAGACTGTCCTGCACAGCTGTACCCCGAGCCCATCTAGCTATGTCACCACTGTAACCATTATAGACTGTCCTGAACAGCTGTACCCCGAGTCCATCCAGATTTTTCACCACTGTAACCATTATAGACTGTCCTACACAGCTGTACCCCGAGTCCATCCAGCCATCCCACCACTGTAACCATTATAGACTGTCCTGCACAGCTGTACCCCGAGTCTATCCAGCTATTCCACCACTGTAACCATTATAGACTGTCCTACACAGCTGTACCCCGAGTCCATCCAGCTATCCCACCACTGTAACCATTATAGAATGTCCTGCACAGCTGTACCCCGAATCCATCCAGTTATTCCACCACTCTAACCATTATAGACTGTCCTGCACAGCTGTACCCCGAGTCCATCCAGCTACCCCACCACTGGAACCATTATAGACTGTCCTGAACAGCTGTACCCCGAGTCCATCCAGCTATCTCACCACTGTAACCATTATAGACTGTCCTGCACAGCTGTACCCCGAGTCCATCCAGCTATCCCACCACTGTAACCATTATAGACTGTCCTGCACAGCTGTACCCCGAGTCCATCCAGCCATCCCACCACTGTAACCATTATAGACTGTCCTGCACAGCTGTACCCCGAGTCCATCCAGCCATCCCACCACTGTAACCATTATAGACTGTCCTGCACAGCTGTACCCCGAGTCCATCCAGCTATCCCACCACTGTAACCATTATAGACTGTCCTGCACAGCTGTACCCCGAGTCCATCCAGCTATCCCACCACTGTAACCATTATAGACTGTCCTGCACAACTGTACCCCGAGTCCATCCAGCTATCCCACCACTGTAACCATTATAGACTGTCCTACACAGCTGTACCCCGAGTCCATCCAGCTATTCCACCACTGTAACCATTATAGACTGCCCTGCACAGCTGTACCCCGAGTCCATCCAGCCATCCCACCACTGTAACCATTATAGACTGTCCTGCACAGCTGTACCCCGAGCCCACCCAGCTATCCCACCACTGTAACCATTATAGACTGTCCTACACAGCTGTACCCCGAGTCCATCCAGCTATTCCACCACTGTAACCATTATAGACTGTCCTGCACAGCTGTACCCCGAGTCCATCCAGCCATCCCACCACTGTAACCATTATAGACTGTCCTGCACAGCTGTACCCCGAGCCCACCCAGCTATCCCACCACTGTAACCATTATAGACTGTCCTGAACAGCTGTACCCCGAGTCCATCCAGCTATCCCACCACTGGAACCATTATAGACTGTCCTGAACAGCTGTACCCCGAGTCCATCCAGCTATCCCACCACTGTAACGATTATAGACTGTCCTGCACAGCTGTACCCCGAGTCCATCCAGCTATCCCACCACTGTAACCAATATAGACTGTCCTGCACAGCTGTACCCCGAGTCCATCCAGCTATTCCACCACTGTAGCCATTATAGACTGTCCTGCACAGCTGTACCCCGAGTCCATCCAGCTATCCCACCACTGTAACCATTATAGACTGTCTTGCACAGCTGTACCCCGAGTCCATCCAGCTATCCCACCACTGTAACCTTTATAGACTGTCCTGCACAGCTGTACCCCGAGTCCATCCAGCTATCCCACCACTGTAACCATTATAGACTGTCCTGCACAGCTGTACCCGAGTCCATCCAGCCATCCCACCACTGTAACCATTATAGACTGTCCTGCACAGCTGTACCCCGAGCCCATCTAGCTATGTCACCACTGTAACCATTATAGACTGTCCTGAACAGCTGTACCCCGAGTCCATCCAGATTTTTCACCACTGTAACCATTATAGACTGTCCTACACAGCTGTACCCCGAGTCCATCCAGCCATCCCACCACTGTAACCATTATAGACTGTCCTGCACAGCTGTACCCCGAGTCTATCCAGCTATTCCACCACTGTAACCATTATAGACGGTCCTACACAGCTGTACCCCGAGTCCATCCAGCTATCCCACTACTGTAACCATTATAGACTGTCCTGCACAGCTGTACCCCGAGTCCATCCAGCTATTCCACCACTGTAACCATTATAGACTGTCCTGCACAGCTGTACACCGAGTCCATCCAGCTATTCCACCACTGTAACCATTATAGACTGTCCTGCACAGCTGTACCCCGAGTCCATCCAGCTATTCCACCACTGTAACCATTATAGACTGTCCTGCACAGCTGTACCCCGAGTCCATCCAGCTATCCCACCACTGTAACCATTATAGACTGTCCTGCACAGCTGTAGCCCGAGTTCATCTAGCTATGTCACCACTGTAACCATTATAGACTGTCCTGCACAGCTGTACCCCGAGTCCATCCAGTTATTCCACCACTGTAACCATTATAGACTGTCCTGCACAGCTGTACCCCGAGTCCATCCAGCTATCCCACCACTGTAACCATTATAGACTGTCCTGCACAGCTGTACCCCGAGTCCATCCAGCTATCCCACCACTGTAACCATTATAGACTGTCCTGCACAGCTGTACCCCGAGTCCATCCAGCCATCCCACCACTGTAACCATTATAGACTGTCCTGCACAGCTGTACCCCGAGTCCATCCAGCTATCCCACCACTGTAACCATTATAGACTGTCCTGCACAGCTTTACCCCGAGTCCATCCAGCTATCCCACCACTGTAACCATTATAGACTGTCCTGCACAGCTGTACCCTGAGTCCATCCAGCTATCCCACCACTGTAACCATTATAGACTGTCCTACACAGCTGTACCCCGAGTCCATCCAGCTATCCCACCACTGTAACCATTATAGACTGTCATGCACAGCTGTACCCCGAGTCCATCCAGCCATCCCACCACTGTAACCATTATAGACTGTCCTGCACAGCTGTACCCCGAGTCCATCCAGCTATTCCACCACTGTAACCATTATAGACTGTCCTGAACAGCTGTACCCCGAGTCCATCCAGCTATCCCACCACGGTAACCATTATAGACTGTCCTGCACAGCTGTACCCCGAGTCCATCCAGCTATCCCACCACTGTAACCATTATAGACTGTCCTGCACAGCTGTACCCCGAGTCCATCCAGCTATCCCACCACTGTAACCATGATAGACTGTCCTGCACAGCTGTACCCCGAGTCCATGCAGCTATCCCACCACTATAACCATTATAGACTGTCCTGCACAGCTGTACCCCGAATCCATCCAGCTATCCCACCACTGTAACCATTATAGACTGTCCTGCACAGCTGTACCCCGAGTCCATCCAGCTATCCCACCACTGTAACCATTATAGACTGTCCTGCACAGCTGTACCCCGAGTCCACCCAGCTATCCCACCACTGTAACCATTATAGACTGTCCTGCACAGCTGTACCCCGAGTCCATCCAGCTATTCCACCACTGTAACCATTATAGACTGTCCTGCACAGCTGTACCCCGAGTCCATCCAGCTATCCCACCACTGTAACCATTATAGACTGTCCTGCACAGCTGTACCCCGAGTCCATCCAGCTATCCCACCACTGTAACCATTATAGACTGTCCTGCACAGCTGTACCCCGAGTCCATCCAGCTATCCCACCACTGTAACCATTATAGACTGTCCTGCACAGCTGTACCCCGAGTCCATCCAGCTATCCCGTCACTGTAACCATTATAGACTGTCCTGCACAGCTGTAGCCCCGCGTCCATCCAGCTATCCCACCACTGTAACCATTATAGACTGTCCTACACAGCTGTACCCAGAGTCCATCCAGCTATCCCACCACTGTAACCATTATAGACTGTCCTGCACAGATGTACCCCGATTCCATCCAGACATCCCACCATTGTAACCATTATATACTGTCCTGCACAGCTGTACCCCGAGTCCATCCAGATATTTCACCACAGTAACCTTTATAGACTGCCCTACACAGCTGTACCCCGAGTCCATCCAGCTATCCCACCACTGTAACCATTATAGACTGTCCTACACAGCTGTACCCCGAGTCCATCCAGCTATCCCACCACTGCACAGTGGGCGTAAAAGGGGATTTAGCCTCGCGAAACCTATTAACCCCTATAACTTTTTTACCTTACAACATGCATAAACCAGTGAAACATCATTAGAAAGCCAATTAATCAAGGAATACATTACGTTAAATAGCGGACATGTTGCAGGGCTTTTGTAACGCGGAAATTGCTTGCAAGTTGCAATACAGAACATTAGGTTTACAATTTGGATCTCCTCGGATCTCCGGAATTACTGGACTGATTTTACCAATTCAAACCGTATTCGATGTCCCTTGAAAATGTGTCGGGGAAACCTAATATTGTTGACCTCAGGGTCACCGATGACGTCACAGGTCACGTCAAAGACACAATGTTTGACCGTGTCATAAAGGTCTCGGTGGATGGAATTGTCGCGCAAAATTGCGATAACGCATTAGCAGTCAATAAATCGGTACGATTCGTGTGTCTGACACTTCTAAGTACCATTCTAAGCTTTTTATGACCTTGGGTCAGATCAAGGTCATCCGAGGTCACGAGGTCAAACTGCCTATTACGGTTATTAGGCGTTGTAACACATGTTGATTGGTTCGTTTTTCGTCTCGAACCCGAAAAATGACCCTATAACATTGTTTATTCCATAGAAATAGAAGTTAAAAGCAAAACGAAAATGCATTTTTTATGCATGGTATTGCGGTGAGAGGTGGTCGATTTTTGTCTTTGAAAGGTCATAAGTAAAATATTTTTGAAGATATTGACTTAAAATTTGGTACACATATTCACTGGACACGTCTCGTTTACATATATTCCAGTGTTGGATAACTGATTTGTTTGGAAAATATTGCAAAAACTATATTTTTGGGTCTTTGGATTTCTCAAACTTTTGAATTTAAATAAAATCGAAAATCGAAGATTGCAGTTTGATAGCCAAGTCTATTCTCAGTCATTTGGTATATGATATTTGAATTTGTCCTAAAAAATGTACTTTTGACAGCGTATTTTGCAAACCCTTATTTTTCAACAAAAACCGCAGAACATGACGTCACTCTGACGTCATTCCCGGTTGACCTATCATAAGCTAATCTTTTTCCTTCAACAAACATGTGTAAAATTAATGTAAGAGAGAGAGTATTAGAAGTTTGGTAACGATACCGGTGTTGGTTTAGGAGATATCGCAAAATAACGGAGGGGGAGATAGCCCCCCCCCCCCAATTAACTCGCGTGTTAAAGGAAATAGTTCACCTTCAACATGGGGTTTTTAACTGAATTAGCAGTTTTGTAGCCCGTGTTGAGAAATCCCTATCTGCAACTGTTCTTGTCTGAAAAGACTCTCCAGCCGAAGATATTTGACTTTTTGGCGAAGAAATGCGGCGCATATATGATATACCGTACCATCTGAAAGTGCCAGCACTGCACTGAGCATGCGCAGACCAATAACGCACACCATAAACTTAATAATTTACGACTTTCTGTCCTGAATTGGCGCGATGTAGGACCATTTTTGAAGAAAAAAAACTGTATTAAAAAATATAATTAAATCCTGTTCTGATAAAAAAAATTCCGAAGGTGAACTGTTTCCTTTAATATGATTTTGCAACAATAATAATTTTAATAGCGTGTAATCATGAGGTTTTTGAGGTATCCAGAAAACATTTTCGGCAGCGTTCGAAACGTTTCGCTTGTTTGCTGACTGGCCTTTGCTGACTTGTTTAATGTTTGCTATGTTTATATTTGTTTGCCATGTTGAGAGATCGTACATTTTCACACAAATTGTGCAAATTTGCCATCATAAATGTATTCCTGCTTTGAATTAGGGTTAGGCTTTTCCACATCAGGGAAATATGGTACCAGATGTGGTCAGAACTTGAAAGATAAGTATCTGTTGTAGAACTTGGGGCACGACTCTAATGGCTATCCCCAATAGATATCCCAACATTTTGTTCTTGGTGTATCATCTGGGTGTATAAGACAAATACATGAAATTAGTACATATCTGCTACAAGCACAACTACTAAATGCGCAATGCATTGTACCATATTGTATATTGGTCTCCAGAGGGCGTGTCGTCACAGATAAACGCATTAATATTATTCGAAACGTTCAAAAACGAAACCTAGGTATATTTGACAACTCGGTTCCGGTAAGCTTGGACAAAAGTCATTTTTTTGCCATGTCCTTAGATAATTGATGCTTCGGCGGACGTACATTTCACCCTATTTATTATTTACGCATGTATACTTTATGGAACTATTCCAGGTAGAGGTAGACCTTGTTCATGAACCTTACATTTATTTAATTCTTCACACATTTCACAGCACTATGACGAGTTACAGCTAGTCACTATCACTGCTGCTGTGACGCTCTGCTGTGATGCTGTGCCAGTCTTTTCACCAACCAATGAGGACGCTTCTGAGTCCGCTGTAGTTTGGTGGTGGTTTTATATCATCGTTGAAATAAAAACCTTCAAATGCGAGCTTAGATCATATACCATGCGCTGGGTTCCTACACCCAGGCGCTCAAGTAAATACGGAAACTGCTTGCAAAATGTTACATAAAAGGCTAAGGCGCAAGTTTGCGCAACTTTTTCAAGCTTGACCCGTTATATAAGATCCCAGTGCACATCCTGTTGCTAGTTTTTATTCGCTACCTGATGATACTTTTTATATCGGCACTATCGAATTTAATTATATTATTTTTAAGCATCAACAGAGATAAGGCGATATATTTAATATTTATTTAGCTTATTGATTTGCTCAATCTTCTAGATCTAACTATCATATGCACGACAACATATCATTACATCACACTATAACACACTAGGTGCGGAAAATGCAAGCATATTGCCTCATCATCACATTTGCCAGAACGTTTAAATCGCCCGTGAACGATGAGTTTTTAAAGGTGATGTGAACTCATGTGTTTAAAGTCCCATTCCTCTACGAACAAAACATCGTATGATCAAATCAATGTGATCTTGGTGATCAATGGACATTTTGCAGTCGATTGATATACATTTTGTTATCACAATCGGTAATTTATTGTTTTGAGTTCCGCGAGGCTAGACCGGCCGGAACGCCCACTGTGCACTGTAACCATTATAGACTGTCCTGCACAGCTGTACCTCGAGTCCATCCAGCTATCCCACCACTGTAACCATTATAGACTGTCCTGCACAGCTGTACCCCGAGTCCATCCAGCTATTCCACCACTGTAACCATTATAGACTGTCCTGCACAGCTATACCCCGAGTCCATCCAGCTATCCCACCACTGTAACCATTCTAGACTGTCCTGCACAGCTGTACCCCGAGTCCATCCAGATATTTCACCACTGTAACCTTTATAGACTGCCCTGCACAGCTGTACCCCGAGTCCATCCAGCTATCCCACCACTGTAACCATTATAGACTGCCCTGCACAGCTGTACCCCGAGTCCATCCAGCTATTCCACCACTGTAACCATTATAGACTGTCCTGCACAGCTGTACCCCGAGTCCATCCAGCTATCCCACCACTGTAACCATTATAGACTGTCCTGCACAGCTGTACCCCGAGTCCATCCAGCTATCCCACTACTGTAACCATTATAGACTGTCCTGCACAGCTGTACCCCGAGTCCATCCAGCTATCCCACCACTGTAACCATTATAGACTGTCCTGAACAGCTGTACCCCGAGTCCACCCAGCTATCCCACCACTGTAACCATTATAGACTGTCCTGCACAGCTGTACCCCGAGTCCATCCAGCTATTCCACTACTGTAACCATTATAGACTGTCCTACACAGCTGTACCCCGAGTCCATCCAGCTATCCCACTACTGTAACCATTATAGACTGTCCTGCGCAGCTGTACCCCGAGTCCATCCAGCTATTCCACCACTGTAACCATTATAGACTGTCCTGCACAGCTGTACCCCGAGTCCATCCAGCTATCCCACTACTGTAACCATTATAGACTGTCCTGCACAGCTGTACCCCGAGTCCATCCAGCTATCCCACCACTGTAACCATTATAGACTGTCCTGAACAGCTGTACCCCGAGTCCATCCAGCTATTCCACAACTGTAACCATTATAGACTGTCCTGCACAGCTGTACCCGTGTCCATCTAGCTATCCCACCACTGTAACTATTATAGACTGTCCTGCACAGCTGTACCCCGAGTCCATCCAGCCATCCCACCACTGTAACCATTATAGACTGTCCTGAACAGCTGTACCCCGAGTCCATCCAGCTATCCCACCACTGTAACCATTATAGACTGTCCTGCACAGCTCTACCCCGAGTCCATCCAGCCATCCCACCACTGTAACCATTATAGACTGTCCTGCACAGCTGTACCCCGAGTCCATCCAGCCATCCCACCACTGTAACCATTATAGACTGTCCTGCACAGCTGTACCCCGAGTCCATCCAACTATCCCACCACTGTAACCATTATAGACTGTCCTGCACAGCTGTACCCCGAGTCCATCCAGCTATTCCACTACTGTAACCATTATAGACTGTCCTGCACAGCTGTACCCCGAGTCCATCCAGCTATCCCACCACTGTAACCATTATAGACTGTCCTGCACAGCTGTACCGTACCTTGATCTTGCCCGATCTATTTATATTTAGAAAACAAAACGTTCTGCCTCATTGAATGATTGTATTTTATTGATGGTATTTTATTGATTGATTAATGGTGTACTTAGCAATCGGTATCTGGCAGAATACTTGCCACCTGAACGCGGCGATTTGTCGATCAATACCATCTGTATGCTGAACCACCGCCGATCTTCGGTATGCCAATGCACGGGAACTAAGCTGACGTACCTATCTCAGGACGGCTGCTGTGGCCCGCTTGCCGAGCATAGCCACGCGTCGTGAGCGTCCAATAGCGGCAGCGGAGGCGTGGCGGTGGCGCCGCTGCCGTCCCGCGTGACCCACGGATAACGCTGCACCGGCCCGGCCCGGCGGTGTTTGATGAGCCAACATAATGCCAGCGCCTCCATGGCCTGAGAGAACGGCACATCTTAGGCCGGGCCTGACTGCAGTATAATCCGCCGGTGAGTCGTGTCCGTTGGTGCTGCAGCGCGGTGGGCACTGCGATGGGAGCGCTGGTGACTGCTGCTCGTGACCAGGTTTGGTTGCCCGGTATGGAGGGAGCTCAGTTGGTCACAGGCTGGCGTGGGACGAATACAACAGCGGTCCGAGCGAAGCTGATCCGTTGACAGAATACTGAGCGGTATCCGGCGGAGTGGGAAGAACAAGCAATACGCGGCTCACTCAGGCATACGGCAAACAAACAATGCGCGGCTCACTCAGGCATACGGCAAACAAACAATGCGCGGCTCACTCAGGCATACGGCAAACAAACAATGCGCGGCTCACTCAGGCATACGGCAAACAAACAATGCGCGGCTCACTCAGGCATACGGCAAACAAACAATGCGCGGCTCACTCAGGCATACGGCAAACAAACAATGCGCGGCTCACTCAGGCATACGGCAAACAAACAATGCGCGGCTCACTCAGGCATACGGCAAACAAACAATGCGCGGCTCACTCAGGCATA
>JAXIVJ010018911.1:0-21583 GCA_036785665.1 Chirona hameri
ATGTTAAATCGATGATTTTCAGACGAAACTGGCTCGTAACCTATGGTACATATTTTAAATCCGACTTCTGGAACAGATAGCTACAAGTCTTAGCTACAACGTTTGTATTTATCATTCTTCGATATTTCCGGGCGTAAAGGGGTTAAATGGGCTTGGGGTTAAAAAATGTCGGAACGACCGCTTATCGCTTCCAAATGCTACTACAGTACTGAAATATACACTAATGCGACTACTACTTCGTAGTAGAATTTAATATGATCGCTTCCAAATGCTACTACATGTACTACAAATACACTACTTTGACTACTACTTCGTATATTTGCTGGCGTTTAATTCAATAAATAAAGATGTAATCTATGGAAATAGAAGTTATGGTTAGCAAACAATACCTTTAATTTATAATAGACAAAACAATTAGGTTAAAATTATATCTTGTCTAATTCATTTGGGCGTTAAATTCCTTACTGTTCTACCCGTTGTTCTATTACCCTGGCTGAGGCCGCCGCCAGTCCGGCCTCTGGAGGCTGGCGCAAATGCGCATGCGTAATACGACCTGCTCGAAGGCTCAGATTCGAATGCTGCCGCGAGGTGTCAGCCCAGGCACTAGATGGCAGGGGCCCGGGAACAGGGGGGCAGCGGGGGCGCTTGCCCCCCCCCCCCCCCAACATCTGGACCGGGGGGGCGGCGCCCCCCCAACTTTGGCGAGCAGAATTTTCCCTAAAAATGAGCTCTTTCAATTTTCTTCACAAAAAGTTATATAAAATATGAAAGCCTCCTTATGTCACCTTCATTTTATTTTTATTTTATAGCATGTCATAAGTATTATTATTGTATAGAAATAGGCCTTTACAGCAGCATCGTATACCTTTCTTTTAATTCCTTTTCCTTTTTCCATTAAATGTTCTATGAGATATAATGGAAAACTTTGGTAGCAGTACATTTGGGGGCAGTTGTCTGCTTGGCGCGTCGTCGTTAAAATGACGCACTGATGCAGTGGCGGATCTACGGTTGGGAAAAATGGGCAATTGCCCCCCCCCCCAAACCGCCTGAAATCGGCGCATAATTGACACATTTCCTGCTATAGAAGAAAACTTTTCTAGCATCTAAGCAACTTTTACCATGGAAGGTTTGCTTTAACAACGACCCCCCCTGATGTTTTTCTTGCATAACGTTTCAGACATACGGCGCATCTTGCTGAAATTTTCAGTAGCTAAGTATACAACAATTATAAGTATGCTGTAAAAATATCATTGAAATTGATTGAGAAATTGGGGAAATAATGATGTTTTGATAACGTCATGTTGGTGGAAAAACGATAAATATTTGAACAATCGTAGAAAACAGAGTTTTAAAGTAAATTGCAAACTCAATTAAGCAAAGATATAGAATTTCATTTTCTTTCAAATGCCAATCTCGGATTTTCGAAGTTTTGGGTTTTTGTTCCCCAAAATGAACAAAAACTGATTTTTTTTGGGAAAAATTACCACAAAATCAAAATTTTCAATTTTTTATAAAAAAAAGAGAAATATTTGTGAGAGTAGTACTGAGTAGTACTGAGTATGGAAAATACTAAAACCAAATTTCAAAGAAATATCTCTATTGTTGACTGAGTGATGGCTCCCTAAGTGTAAGAAATTCATGACGTCATTTTTTTTTAATAACTTTTTTGGACTTTTTTTGACCAGATACGAATAAATAATTACCTTTTCTGTATTTCTGAAACAGAACTGGTCTAGGAATATGCCTTTTGATTTACATTTTATCAATCTCTCATCGCTATTCTGGACGTGGTCGATCGAGGTCATTCACTGGACCTGGAAGGTCACTCGTTGACCTGAAACCTAAAAATTGCATACCGTTAGATTCCAAACATGACAGGCAACATGTTGGCTCTTACTGCGTTGCTCTATCTTGCTTGGTTTGGAAGTTAACAGGGGGTCTTTTTAGGACCCCCCCCCCCCCCCCCCCCCCCCTAGGGCGAAGGTGAAAAAAGTTCCCGTAGGGCGAGGGTTAACCCGCGCACTGCAGGGGCTTTGCGCCGAACACGAACTGCAGGGGGGTTGATTTCCGCCCCCCCCCCCCCCCCCCCCCTGAGATCTCAAAAGCTACGCAACGTAGCGAGAAGCGGAAAAAGGCATTTGATAGCTTCATACATGTTCTATCGAAAGTATGTCATTGTTCTTTTTAAGTCAGGTCAAAATTGAGGTCACCAGAGGTCATCAAAGGTCAAATTTTCCAGTTTTTTTTCCTGTTTTAGGACATCGCTCCAGAAATTCCCATATATCTCAGAAACGATGATAGTTAGAAACAAACGGAAAATATCAAACGCCAGCCAGTGAAATTTGTAATCGCTAAGGTGTCCTCAGATTTGATCTCAGGTCAATATGTGAGGCTCCAGAGGTCAAAAAGAAGAAAAAATGCCGTATTTGTGCTAAATCGTTTTTTGCTATTAACTTTTTACCTAATAAAGATAACGGAAAACTGTTTACGCCATTGTGTTTATCTTGTTAAGGCGCTTTGAATGATATATATGGTGACCTTGTTAAGTCAACTTAACAATTTGACCTAAGGTCAAGGTCAAGTGGTGACCCAAGTAGGGCATGTTGCATATGGGAAGACGTGTCTCGACGAGACAAACACATTGATGTCTGTTCTACTTCTCTATCTTCATTATGTCGAGAGTTATTGACACAAAAGTGATGGTGACCTCGCATGACCTCAAATGACCCAATAGGGGTCACTGAACAAAACTTGCACTTGGATCATCAAGAATATCCTATAATAACATGATCCAGAAGTAATTGGACTAGTACCATGCATATCCTTGAAATAGGAAGCATTTGTATATTTCCCCATTGACTTATTATGGGGAGGTTACGAAATTGACCTGACCTTAGGTCACCGATATCAAAATTCCGAGTTATACGAATTGTAAGTACTGATGCCCTCATGACATCCTGTAAGTTTCAACCTGATCGGTGAAAAACTCTGGCTTTGGCATAACTGCAAACATTTTTGGTGGTGGGGTCACTTGACCTGGTCTGGTGACCTGACCTGAGATGACCCGTACATATTATTTTTTCTCTCAAAGTGTGCGCAATTGATGTCCTAACAGGTGTATCAATTTTTTCTCATAATTATGTGAGACTTTTTTCAATTTTGCCCATGCCCCCCAAACTCCCGTCCTGGATCCGCTGCTGCACTGACGGCGATAAACATCTGCTGCATTTTGTTTATAAGTTTATCCCACGTCAACGTTACGGATGTGGTAAAACTGGCGAGCGGCCCTCTAGCTGTCCTCGCTGTCTATGCCGACGGAGCGGCAATTGCAAGCAAGGGTTACGTATATGTCGTAGGTTACCGTGATACGGTGATGAAGAGGTCAGTGCAGCCCACACTGGTGCACTTCTTCAAGATACAAAAAAAGTCAGGCGTCAGGTGCGAGTATTTTATCAGACGACAGGCGGGTTTACAAAGGAAACGGGGGGTGGCATGACCACCACTTTGCATATTTTTTTATTTTTATGCTAACCTTCGTCGTGCCTGGGGGGCATTTAGACGCCCCCCCCCCCCCTTCCACCTAAGGGCGTCTAACACCCCCCCCCCCCAAGATTTTTCGAGGATAGCGAAAAAACGGCGGCGCGCCGTTTTTGCCGTTTCAAAAACGGCGCACGGCGCACAGCGCCACCGTTTCAAAAACGGCACACGGCGCACAGCACCGCGGTTTAAAAAAACGGCGCACGGTGCACAGCGCCGCCGTTTCAGCCGCTTTTTTTGGCACACCTGTTCGGGCATCAATTATCCACATTGTGTACAATTCTTGACCACGGGTCATCTCAGGTCAGGTCACGTGACCACACCTCCAAATAAGTTTGCGGTCGTACCACAGCCACAGTTTTTGACCGATCGGTTTCAAACTTACAGGATTTCATAAGGTCATAGGTACATACGATTCGAGTATCTACGATTTTAAATATCGGTGACCTAAGGTCGCCGGTCGGGTCAATTTCGTGACCTCCCATTATAAGTCAATGGGGAAATATTAAAATGTTTCCTATTCCGAGGATACGCATATCAGTCCAATTCCTTCAGCATCATGTTATCATATGCTATTATTGATGATCCAGGTTCAATTTTTGTTCAGTGACCCCTACAGGGTCAACCGAGGTCATCTGAGGTCACCAACACTTTTTGTGTCAATAACTGTCGATAAAATGAATATAATGAAGTGAAATCGGCATAAATCTGTTTGTCTTGTCGAGACACGTCTCCCAATATGCAACATGACCTACTTGGGTCGCCACTTGACCTTGACATGAGGTCAAAGTTCTAAGTTGATCTAAACTGGTCCAAATGAATGTGATTCTAAGCGCTTTGACGAGACGAACATGATGTCATCAAAATCATTGCCCGTATCTTGATTAGGTAAACAGTTATTTTCTGAACGTTTTGCCAACAAATAGCCCCTTTGAAATTTGATGACCTCTGGGGCTCAAACTATTAACCTGAGATAAAATTGGATGACACGTTATGATTGAATATTTCAAGAGCTTTCTATTGTTTTATTTTCGTTTGTTCCTAGCTATCATAGTTCCCGAGATATTTGGGGGTTCCTGGAGCGATGTCCTAAAACTAGAAAATCTGACCTTTGATGACCTCTGGTGACCTCAATATTGACCTGAACCAAAAAATGAAGAAATAGTTCCAAAGTTATTTTTGATGAGATTTGAACCGTGTTTTCGGTTTTCCAATGAGGAAAATTTGACAACGAAAAGGTGCACCAAGATTAGAAGTGAGAAGATGCCAAAACAAAATATTTGGTTTCGCCCCCCCCCCCCCCCCCCCCCCCCAACTTTAAAATCGTTCCCGGGCCCCTGCTAGATGGCGCCAGGTGCGACTTTTTGTTAAAAGCTGCCGGTTTTCTTTGCATAGAGAACTGTGACTGTAATCTGTATATAGTAGAGCTATGATTGAAAGCAAAGTCTTTTATATATTTTCCGAACTAAAGAGTTAAAGATTCGTTACAGTTAAAAATTGTTTTAAAAAAATAAGTTAAAAATTGAGTTACATAGTAAAACGTACTTATAAAGGTGGTAGAAGTCCCACGGTAGCCACATTTTTCTGGAAATGACCTCTTCTGCACGTAAGGACATTCCAAAGTGCGCGGTGATGCCACCGCGTATTTTTTGCAGGACCGGCTGAGGCAGAGCCAGTCATCTCTTTTATGCTAATAAAAACACCTCACTTATGGCATATTTCCTGTAAAATAGTAATATTTGAAAGAAAATAAACTTGTTTTGTTCCAACGACAGCAGCAGTTACCTAGTTTTCCCATAAAATTCTATATTTTTCATGAATTTTCATGGCAAAAAAATTAATACGCCACCACCAAATTCTCAACGCTAAAGGCCAGAGATAAGAAAACCACAAAAACACAAAACCTCAACGAACAGTGTGTAGTAATACAAAGTCCCGTCAGTTTTGAATTGCATAACAATTTTGTGATCCAGTGTAGGACTTGCAGATAATTCAAAACTCTAAAATTGACCTTAAAGGGAAATAATGACCTTTTCCCACAAAAATGGAGTTAGCACTTGAAATCGCCAGACGAGACCAAAATATATTGTAAATTCATCACATTTTGCATGAAAACTTTCCTACCGAAAGATATTTCAAGTTAAAGTTGATAAGCGTTCCACACTTTTAACGACCGGTACTTGCAAGTACTTTTGGTCCTCATCAAACTGCGGGCTTTTCCCGTATTGTTTTTTTACGCAATGGAGTGGAAAATATATTGTGCGTTCTGCTTGTTGTGATTATATGCCCGGCGATCTTCTAAAACTAACAGCGATTGGAAAAAGTGACAATAAAATCGGAAGCTCATCGATGCACATCAACGGCGGCATAGTTAGTGGTTGCGACCCTCAATTTGTGAAAATCGATTCATTTGTTTTCAACATTAGGAGTATTGTATAATTTGTATGTGGCTGTATATAACACTATGCTTTATATTATCATGAAAAATAAATAAAAAAAATCCCCAAAAAACTAACAAACAATAACACAAAACTGGCAATTAAATCGGAAGCTCATCGATGCACATCGACGGCGACCTACTTAGCGTCGGCTATTTGTTTACAAAGTCATTGTCATGCTTCTCGGCGCACTTAACCATTGTGGCGAGTTGTTCCTGATTAGTATACCCAAGTCCCGTAGCAGGCTTTGTTAATGACGTCACTGGTGCCATTATTGTGTAGCATTGCAAAATATATCTGATTTTGAGTTGAAAGCTAATTAAAGACTTATTCAAATTATTGTTTTTAAGTTTGAATTTTCTTGTTAATCATTATTAAAGGTATTTTATCACTGTATTTCATGGTAGTTGACACTTCAGAAACTTGTGACGTAATAATATTGTATCCAATATGCATTTCCCTCACCTTTTGCTATTGTGGCGCAGTGCCGGAGTGCTTTGCGAATACTAGCTTACCTGGAGTTCAATTCATTCCGCCCTTATTTTATTCGAGTTGGTATAGTTTGCATGTTGTTGTTATTCATGACTTATACTGATAGTCAGTCATGCATCACGGATGCTTCCCGGATTGCTTCACGGATCAGAGCGCTGCTCGAACGCACGCTAGTAGCGCTTTCGTTTTCCAATGGCAACCAGGCGTGAGCCAATGAAAAGCCAGAACGTATTCCCTTTCTGGCTTTTGATTGGCTGACGCCTGGTTGCCATGAAGAACAAAAGCGCTACTAGCGTGTGTCCGAGCAGCGCTCAGTTTGATCGGAAACGTCACAGAGCCTCCAAAAATGCCGCACTCGATGTAAACAATGATAGGGAAGGACGAATTTGTCAATGACCTTCATGAAGTACACAAGGTACTTGTTTTGTATTTTTTTTCCAAACTTACAACTTTGAATTTGGGAATAATTTTATTTAATTCTTCAATTTAAATAAAATAATTTTAAAACCATAACGGTAGCCTAATAAATTGTTGCTAACAAGATCAAAAGGTCATTATTTCCCTTTAAGATAAAAGTGGTGGATAATAGTGCCGATCAAGTACTCGCTATCTGATACTGGTCTCGAAAAACGCCCAAGTTTTAACGTTGATAATTGCTGAAATAATGGACTAAATGAGCATTGAGGTCCCTGTTATATGTCTTAAGCGTATTTAAAGCTCATACAACTGCAAAAGAGTGCATTTACTTTCAGGGCGGAAACCCGTATAATCCCTTTAAGATTTTGGCACCGCCGGATTCAATGGAGACTAAAGGGGCACTCCCAAACGCCTGAAATCGGCCGTAAATTGGCTTACGTTCTGACATGATTTAAGAGAAAACCGAGTAACTTGACCGGCTTATTTCATATTTGTTTCAGAATCTTAGGAACGTCATGAAAAGTGTGGGGGTGAAACTTCTATCTCGTCTTGAGTGAACCCCAACCCCCTATGCAAAATTTATTTGCGTAGGTATTTGAGCTCCTCTCGTCTTGATCTACCTTTTACTGACCCAAATTTGCCTTATTAGACACAAATAAAGATCTTATCAATAATTCTGAACAAATAGTGGGAGCATGGACCCCGCCCCCGTTCTTACGCTTGTGATTTGTTTTAAATTTGTTAACTAAACTCGCAAGTCGCAGCTGCTCCTCTGTTGCAGACTTGTCAATGATTCATATTTGTCATGAGTCGATTCACAGTGATTCACGGACCATAATGAATTATTCAATCATGATTCAATCACTCAACATTACCATAATGAATGATTCAATCATGATTCAATCACTCAACATTACCATAATGAATGGTTCAATCTTGATTCAATCACTCAACATTAAAGGGAAGTGTCGACTCCTTTGTCTAACTCCTTTGATTTTGAGTGTGCGACTCTAAGATTGTATGAGCGTGATAGGGAGGTCATGCTCTACCTGTGTGGCAATTTTCATGCACATCAGAATAGTCTGCTGTTTGACCTTAAACATATGACCTGCTCTAAATCCTTTGATTTTGAATGTGCGACTCTAAGATTTTACCAGAATGATCACTAGGTCGTGATCTATCTGTGTACCAATTTTGAAGCCAATCCAAATAGTCCGCGAATGTATTTCCGAATGTGAATGTGAATGTGAGCCAATTGGACACGCGTGTTGTTTATTTTGATTATAAAATGATATTTATAATATTTATTATAATTGCAAATTCCAAGTTACAAAACCATTAATGACTTTACGTTTCACTTTTTTAAGCGAATAGAACATTTATTTTGATTTTGCATTAGTTTTGTTTTTATAAAGCACGATGTGGAATAAAGCGGCGCCGATGCGACAGTGATATTTGGGACATGCGGAGGTCATGCAGATGTTTGTTTATGATTTAGTTTTTGATATGGTATAGCCTAGAAATTAGGAAAAGGTGGGTACCTTTTGATATTTTTTCGTGTGAAAAAGGTGTGCGTACTGTGTGGTTTATGAACCAAAGTATGAGTTAGTTACCTTTTCTAAGTATTTAGGTACCTACCCCTAACCCTACCAGTTCCAAGGTATTCACCTAGTTAGGACTGATTGAACAGTGGCTTTGTGCCCACTGGAGTTGGACACAAAGCCTCGCTTTCTTTACGCATAGATGAATTACAGGCTACAGCTCAGGACACAGAGCTCATATAATTGGCCATTAAGTGCCTGGTTTGTCCACAGGGCACAGATGAATGCTGGGCCGCTGGCATATTTTGTGGACAGTTTATGCGTTCGACCAAAAAAGAATGATTCTTTGAGCAATGAATGATTCAATCAGCCTAATTTATCTGTATGAATGATTCAATCAGTGACTCACAACAGGTTTGCGCATGAGGTGAATCGATTCATGAGTCATTCATTTGAAATAAGAATGATTCAATCAAAAGTAGTCGATTCACATTGAATCATTGACAAGTCTGCTCTGTTGCAACTTCTGGACTTGACCTCAGGTACTTTGAGGACCACGAGCCGCCACTGAAAAGCACACCTTTTGATGGGTGGCTCGTACCGGTAGCTGCAATATTAACTGCACATCCACACATTTATTTACATCCACCACACACCGATGAACACACATTTAAACTCATTTTTGGGTAGGTATATCACATTTATTTATGCACATGAACATTATGGGTATGTGTTCACGCAACGCCACTCCAACTCTACTCATACAAGGCCATAGTGTACAGTGTACACATTCACACATTGTCAATGGCGACCAATATACTCGCGAGTCGTGACCCAGCGAACGAGGTTGTTAGTGTTGCTTACATGTTGTGATTCAAGGATATACTTTTGCCGGTATGACGTCACAACTCGTTTTGGTGACGCAAGATTATTGTGACGTCATTTGTATTAATATAAATATTTTTTTGCACATTATGACAAATTAGTACTTTTCTCGCAAAAACGAATGCCAGAACCGTAATCAGGACACTCTTTTCCATCATTCCACATGCTTTTATCAAGGTGTACTATTCCCTTTAACAGGAACCACAATGTATAAGTGCATTGCTATGTTGCAATGTATAAGTGCTTGCTATGTTGGACACGATCACCTATGTAACTCGCCAGATTGATGAAGGTCGTATAGCCACGCTGGTGACAGCTGATACTTCCAAGGCTTTTGATAGCGTACGACATGACATGCTCTTAGAAAAATTAGGATGGTATGGTATTGATGGCACTGGTTCGAGGACTGGTTGTCGGGTCGCTCCCCGACTGTTCGGGGCTGTTCATCTGTACCGATGCCTGTGACACACGGTGTTGTTCAGGGTTCGGTGCTGGGCAGACTTGTCAACGATTCAATGTGAATCGACTACTTTTGATTGAATCATTCTTATTTCAAATGAATGACTCATGAATCGATTCACCTCATGCGCAAACCTGTTGTGAGTCACTGATTGAATCATTCATACATCGAAAATAGGCTGATTGAATCATTCATTGCTCAAAGAATCATTCTTTTTTGGTCGAACAGCATAAACTATCCACAAAATATGCCAGCGGCCCAGCATTCATCTGTGCCCTGTGGACAAACCAGGCACTTAATGGCCAATTATATGAGCTCTGTGTCCTGAGCTGTAGCCTGTAATTCATCTATGCGTAAAGAAAGCGAGGCTTTGTGTCCAACTCCAGTGGGCACACAGCCACTGTTCAATCAGCCCTAACTAGGTGAATACCTTGGAACTGGTAGGGTTAGGGGTAGGTACCTAAATACTTAGAAAAGGTAACTAACTCATACTTTGGTTCATAAACCACACAGTACACGCACACCTTTTTCACACGAAAAATTATCAAAAGGTACCCACCTTTTCCTAATTTCTAGGCTATACCATATCAAAACTAAATCATAAACAAACATTTGCATGACCTCCGCATGTCCCAAATATCACTGTCGCATCGGCGCCGCTTTATTCCACATCATGCTTTATAAAAATAATACCTAATGCAAAATCAAAATAAATGTTCTATTCGCTTAAAAAAGTGAAACGTTAAGTCATTAATGTTTTTGGAACTTGGAATTTGCAATTATAATAAATATTATAAATATCATTTTATAATCAAAATAAACAACACGCGTGTCCAATTGGCTCACATTCACATTCACATTCGGAAATACATTCGCGGACTATTTGGATTGGCTTCAAAATTGGTACGCAGATAGGTCACGACCTAGTGATCATTCTGGTAAAATCTTATAGTCGCACATTCCAAATCAAAGGAGTTAGAGCAGGTCAGATAGGTTTAAGGTCAAACAGCGGACTACTCCGATTTGCATGAAAATTAGCACACTGGTAGAACATAACCTCCTTATCACGCTCATGAAATCTTAGAGTCGCACATTCAAAATCAAAGGATTTAGAGCATGTCATATGTTTAAGGTCAAACAGCAGACTATTCTGATGTGCATGAAAATTGGCACACAGGAGAGCATGACCTCCCTATCACGCTCATGAAATCTTACGAGTCTCACATTCAAAATAAAAGGAGTTAGACAAAGGAGTCGACACTTCCCTTTAATGTTGAGTGATTGACTCAAGATTGAATCATTCATTATGGTAATGTTGAGTGATTGAATCATGATTGAATCATTAATTATGGTTAGTTTTATATTTTTCGAAGTTTTCAAGAGTATTAAGGTGTAAAAACAAAGCCTTCGGATATCCAGAAAGCTTTGTTAAAAAGGCCATGAAACCGAAACATCGGAGAGCGCAAGCTGGGGGACCGCAGGAAGAGGTTGCCAGGAGCAGGGAAGTGTACGATGCAGTTCCCTACGTACCAGGTGTGAGTGAGAAAATAACGAAGCTGCTCAGACAAGAAGGGATCAGGGTAGCACACACATCAAAACGTTTGCGAAATCGTTTGGTGAACGTTAAAGACCCGATAGAACCAGGCAAGAGAAAAGGGGCCGTTTACCAGATCAAGTGCTCGTGCGGCTCCAGTTATATAGGAAAAACCGGAAGACCAAAAACTGTCAGGATGAAGGAGCGTGTATCCGATATAAAATTCGCAAGGAGGGACAAATCAGCCACTGCTAGACATTTCGAAACATGTAGTGGAAGTATGGACCCGCTCAGTGCAAAAACTCTGGCTCTGGAAGGTCACTGGAAGAGAAAGAAGTTCCGGGAGGCTATAGAGATTCGACAGTCGCGCCCTTCGATCAACCTCGACGTTGGAAATGTTCATTTGAGCCCCATATGGGACATAGTCTGGAAAAATGGTCTCTAGCTATATACGGTTGCTAGAACTCGATATAAATATAATCATGTGTAATCTAGATATTCGGTTGCGTATCATCGTGTGTTTATGTTGCGTAGTATTGTTTTTGTGTGTGTACGTGTTCCTTTGGAGTTCCTTCTGTTCAAAACGCGAAGAAGCAAGACCCAAGATTTTACCATCCGTTTCAGCGACCATGTCTTGGACGGTGCTACTAAGATTAAAGTACTTGGCGTCGTACTATACTCTGGCCTGACATGGGAACACCATATATCCATGGTTGTACAGCGTTGTAACAATGTTCTGGTTGGCATGGCCAAGATACGCTCCAAATTACCCCGTGACCTCAGGGCTTTTCTTATTGAGACGCCGGTCTTCCCATTGTTGAGATATTGTGCTTGCGTCTGGGGAGGTGCGTGTGCCAAACAGCGAGATCGGCTTCAAAAGTTCGTACATTTCGCGGTGCGTATTGTTACGAACCTGAAGAAGTACGACCACGCCACCGCAGCGCTGACCGAGCTGGGCTGGCCGTCTGTTGAAAGTATGATCCAGACCTGCGATGTCACGCTACTGAACAGACTTATGAGCAGGAAATATGCCCCGCCTGCCTTAGCTAACCTACTCACCTACCGATGTCAGGTGACAGACTGCGTAACACGCTCAGCAGCGGCACCGCTCTTACAGCTACCGCTGATAAGAATCGAACTGCAGCGCCGGTCTTTCGGATATAGGGCCCTACAGAACTGGAACAAATTGTACACCCCGCCCTACCACCACAAGCCTGATAACTAGGGTGTGATAGTAATATGGTCTACAGATGGCAATGACTGTTGTTAGGATGTCCCAATATGAGAAAACGTGTGTGGTTTCATGATAAGTGTATACTGTATAGTGTTGTACATCATGTATTCTGTGACTAAACATAGAATAGCCAGTTTTCTGGATATGTTTAGAATATATCTGATTCTGATTCTGATTGCCGCCTCATCCAATTGCACTAGGGTCAGCCGACGGTTGGTCAGATGCAGTTAACTGGAACAAACGCTTCCATAATCCATATATGTAGTGGTGAGTAGAAATCGTAAACAGTTTTTTTTATTCATATAACAGATTAAATAAATTATTGTTTTTGTTTTGCTATTTGCGCTGCTTGGGTAAGCCTTTGATGGCGATTCAAATAATAAGTGGTCCTTAGTAGTTAGGACTTGTTTAAGCTGGTTTTTGAGATATCCGAAAGTGGCAGTGTCCCTTTAAGCCCATTTGAAAGTTATGCTAAATTTATGCGACATATTGCGATATATTATATATGGCAACCCATCTATGGCCAAGTGGCCAACCTAATGTTCTCAGTATATATAACAATCGGTTGTGTATCCGATTGTTACATTTGCAACAGTCCAAAACTCGGTATGTGTATAGCTATCGGTTTCGGCGGCAATGTATTGTCAGTTGTCACGAATATGTTAATTTCAGCTATATTGTTATTCCCAACAGAACGTGTCGTCAAATATCCCGTGTTTTTGCCCAGCGTCTCGGTGCCACCTGCTGCCGCCCCCCCCCCCCCCCCCCACCCCCCCTTCCGTCTCTTCCATCTCCCCCGGCCCTCCTCCGAGGACCGTGTTTGCTCTCCCCTGCTGTTATCGTCGGCGGATCTCCGGCGTCCGATGTGACAACTATGGCGGTGGCGCGCTGCGCGGCGAAACGAGGGGCCGGAGTGAACCTGTATCTACGCCGGTGTGCACTGTGTCTGTGTGTGTCCTGTCCAGGGTGTCTGTGTGTGCAGGGTGTCAGCAGTTGGCTCGGTCGGATCGGTGACAGGTGTGCCAAGTATGACGATCTGGAGGGGCCGGTGACTAAGATGCCATGACAGAGTTCGGCGGCTCGTGGGGGGAGGGCATTTCAGAGCCACAATGGGGCTCGCCATTGCGGTGTGTGAGACAGGGAGGTTGTCAGTACCCGCACAATTCACTGCGAGTGACAGCTGGATTGCCATTCATGCCTAACCGAACGCATCTGCTGACCAACACCATACTAATCCGCCGCTGTGCTACTGCAGCTACCTGCGGCTGGTACAGCAGCTGCAGCAGCGCTATAGGATGGAGCCGGCCGGTAGCCAGGGCGTCTGGAGCCTGGACGACCACCAGTTCGTGCCCTTCATCTGGGGTAGCGCGCAGCTCATCGGCCAGACTCGCGTCTCGCCCAAGGTTATAGCTGACGAGGATATGGTGAACGCCCTGGCCGGAGACTACCTCCTCTTCGCTGCCATACAGTACATACTCAAGGTGCGTCCCTGCGGGCTGGCAGTCAGGGAGCAGGGTGCGGTGACTGGGACGGGGAGGCAGGGAGATCGTTGTGCACGAGTTGAGGGCATTTTGATGTGAAATGCTGCATTGCAAGATGCGGCGTGCTTAGCGGTCTGACGAGCCACGCGGGCTTCATGTGACATCATACAGGCTTTGGGTAATGTTTATTTATCCTGGTTTAGTGTCGTGTGACCGGCTATGTTTATCGTCTGAAAAGCAGAGCTGCTGTGTAGACGGTCCACCTGCACTACCTTCAGTGTATCTGTGCACTGACATTTGATCTGTCTGGGACCCCTACCCGCCCCGGTCTGTGCGCTGACCTTTGGCACGTTACCCGTCCCGGGCTGTGTCCTTGCCTTTGACCTTTGATCTACCCCGGTCCGTGTCATAATATTTGACCTGTGACCCGCCCAGTCCGTGTACCAGCTCCTTATCCGCGACCTGTCCCGGCCTGTGTACTGCTCTTCGACCTGTGACCCGTCCCGGTCCCCAGGTGAAGACGGGTCCGTTCGCCGAACACAGTAACCAGCTGTGGAACATCAGCGCAGTTGCGCGCTGGACCAAGGTTAACTCGGGCCTGCTCAACATGTACCGCGGCGAGGTACTCTGCAAGTTCCCCGTCATGCAACACTGCCGGTTCGGTTCGATCCTGAGCATCGCGCCGGCCGCCGAGCGGACCCACGAGCTGGTCATCCCACCCGCGGCGCCGGGCGGACCCCTTGGAGGCCTGCTCGGTCCCGGAATTATGCCAATGGCCAGGATGTCAGGGGCAGACCCTATAGGCAGGATGCCGCCGCCTGGTGCTATGCCGCCCGGCAGGATTCCCCCGCCTGGTACTATGCTGCCCGGCAGGATGCCCCCGCCTGGTAATATGCCGCCCGGCAGGATGCCCCCGCCTGGTGCTATGCCGCCCGGCAGGATGTCCCCGCCTGGTGCTATGCCGCCCGGCAGGATGGCAACCCCGCCTGGTGCTATGCCGCCCGGCAGGATGCCCCCGCCTGGTAATATGCCGCCCAGCAGGATGCCTGCTCCTGGTGCTGTGCCTGCAGACCGGATGCCGGGTGCCGGTGCCACCCCGTCGTCACCAGCGCCGGTCGCGTCAGACTCCGCCGCAGCGCGGTGACGGGGCCGGCCGGCGGTGTAGGAGGCGACACCGACTGCCCGTCGGAGCCGTCGGAGCCGGCGGGCCTCGGGAGTATGACTCAGCCATGACCGGCCTCCCGTCCTGATGGCTATGTGCTATGGCCGGTGAAGTCTGTCCTGGGGGCACCAGGGCCGTGATGTAGGTATACAGATGTACACCGAGTGAGCTGGCTGTAATTGTTGCGTCACGTTGTGGCGTGCCACCCGGCCGTGCTGGGCACTGGCGATGCGATGGAGGACTGATTCACAGTCACACACGATTCGATTTCACTGGTGAGTGAACGCAGTGGCGAAACGCTATCTGTCATGCAGTGAGCGATACGAGGGCGTCTGTTTCCTGTCAGAAGATCCGGGACTCAGGCAGACACCGACCACCGTCATATGAGACGCGCACTGGGCCGTGGGAACGTGTGCTGTTGATTTGATCCCCAAAGCATCCGATGTTGTATCCCATGGTCCGGAGAGCACGTGCTCGTATGCATCGTTGCACGGATGTCGGATAGGTGTCTGAATGCTAGTGGTATCCATTTTGCGGTCTGGCTTTGTGATGCGATTTTCTGAAGAGCTGTGAATCTTGTTGAACCCCGAGGCAAGTGTGTTTACTGTTTATTGCTTGCCGTCTTCATTTTAGGATGTTTCTCATGGATGTGGTAACTGGTAGTAACGTTATTCATCATTATCATTGTGCTGAAAATACACTCTTGAAACAATTTACATTTATGTGGTTTTAACTGGAAGCATTGTTAAATGTTTTGAATCTCGGAGAGAAAAGTCGCCCCTTCTCACTTTTGCCAAAAATATCCCCGACTCATTTTGTGGGCTTTGTTTTTAACTTACAACACACTTACGGTCAACGCTAACCAAATGTGCTCATGAGCACTTACTTCCAATAATCATGCCTGAGAGGTGTGACTCACCAAATCAATACAGCGTGGCCCGCTGCGCCCCGCGTCGTGCCCGGCCGCCACAGGCCCATGGTCACGTGTTTTGAGCCGGCTATCGTCACAGCGCGGCCGGTCTTGGCCGCGGCGCTGTGACCACGTGGGGCCAGTCGGCAGCCGGCAGTCAAGGCCACAGCCACGGAGCCGTCGCTGCCCGCCCGACTCACACATTCACACAGACAGACAAACACAGCTCCCGGGAACACCGACACACATACATAGCTCTCGGACACACACACGCACACACACAAGCACAGTTTCCTAAGCACAGACACACAGACACACAGCCCCCGGCCACGGCAGGGCGGCAGCGAGTGACTCACCGTGTCCCCTCCGCCGGTCGGCGACCCCGCCTCCGTCCACCAGGACGTGGCGCTGGGGCTGTACTCCGCCACCTCGGCCATCAGCCGCCCGCCGCTCAGAAGGCACTCAAGGCCGACACGACGCCAGCTCACGGCTGAATAGCTGGAGTGGGTGACTAGATCTATCGGATTCCCAGCTGCTTAGACCGTAAATAGGTACATACGAGAGATGATCGGTGGTTAAAGGAATCACAACTGGTGCGACCATTTGGCGCCGTTTAGTACGCATGGCATGGCACACTATACACCGCGTGACATAGTGCCGACTGCCGTGTAGTACCTACATCACATCCGTGTAGTGCTCATGTTGTTAATCGGTGACTGGTTCTCGGACATAAACTGGAGAGCGTGAGACATTCGGAATGCGAACCATGTCGGATTTGAAAACGTCATCAATCTAGTTTTCGGCCGGTTTCCGTTATCTTGTTAAAATTGTGCTCACATACGTTTGTGAGGGGCGGTCGTGGTCTAGGTGGGTTGAGCGCTCGGCTAGTGACCGAAAGGTCGCAGGTTAGAGTCCCACGAACGCAACGCAACCCACACATTCACACAGGTCTGTGTGAATGTTGTCCCGAATGCCCTAATGAATAAAGATAGATGGGACGTGAAGCCACATTCTGCCACAATAATTATGCGTTTGTGCGTTTGTGTACATGCGTCTGTTAGGGTTCAGCCTCTCTTCCACACGTGCACATGCGTGCACGAACTAGCGCACACGCAGACTTGAAAACATCCCTCGCGAGCAAATCACGTCTGGGCATCACAGAATATCATTATTGTACGCACATTTCCATAATCTTCGACCGGGAGCTGTTTAGGAATAAGCCTTACCGGGCACCGCATTGAGACAGGGATACCATGTTTATATTGCCACTTCTTGTTTTTCCACTTTTGGTTATGATTCGGTGGCTTAACGATGGGTGCATTTAAAGGAAATAGTTCACCTTGGAAAATTTTCCCAACACGATTTGATTATATTTTTAATAAAATTTATTTTTATATTATCAAAAATTGCCTTATATTGCGCCGATTCAGGGCAGAAGGCCGTAAATTATTATTGTTTATCAAAACTATATGCATACTCTCGAGTCAGAGTCCGGACGTCACGCGAATTTAGAAAATGGTTCAGCCAATCAGATTCGAAAGTAGTCGCGTAAGGATAGACTCGCATTAAAGATGTGCCAACCGGCGGCCAGGGGGGGGGGGGGTAAAAATAGACTATGGTTCTCCGACCAAATCGAAAGGTGGAAAATGGTTCTCCAGCAACGCTAATGCAGTATCGCTCGTTGAAGCAATATTTATATTCATACTCTTGTGAAATATTGGTCATACCTGAAAAAATAAAGTCGCAGAAACTCTGATAAGCTACTCTGTAGCTGATGCAAGATTAAGGACATTGTAAAGTGCTTGAGGCCCCTGTAGAAGAAGAGAGTATAGACAGGTCCTAAGCAATATTTGTCATTTAGTGTGAATATTTGTTTCATTTCTGACAGAAAAGTGTACCAGTAATAGCAAAGCTATGACGTCACCAAAAACGATACATAAAGAGACATAAAAGAAAAGGACAACAAAAAGTATCTTGGGCCCATCCGAGGTTGCACCCCCCCCCCCCCCCTCCACCAGTCTCGCCCCTTCAAATCACTTTACTCTACCTGCATTAAAGAAGGCTAATCCCACGAGTATTTATGGACTAATCCCTTCTCTATAAAGTATTTATATAATATAATTTTGAAGGAAGCAAGTATCACTGTATCAGCGACATCCCCTGGTAGTATATTCCAATGTCCTACAACCCTTCTACTGAAAAATTACTGTCATAGCCTAGTCCTAGTTTGTTTCATAATGAGTTTATGCTGATGACCTCTACCTCGATTTTCCCTATTGAACTCAAACATTCCCTTTAAATATCCAGAATGCTGACCATTTACAAATTTGAAGACTTCAATTAGATCTCCTCTTAGCCTTCTATATCTAAGTGAAAACATACCCAATTTATTTTATCTACCTTCATAAGGAAAACTACCAAGACAATTAACCATTTGTGTTGCCCTTTTTTGAACTCTTTCTAACAACCAGCAACATCTCATATGTTGGAGACCAGGCTTGTACACAATACTCCAAATGTGGCATAACGTATGCACAATACAGTTGTGTTATTACCTTTTAATTGCTGTAAATGTACATAATCATACATAACCAATCATAATCATAACCATAACTATTAACCAATCATATGATACATAATCAAACTTTACCTAACATTTACAGAATTAAGGTTGCAGGGCCCATGTTTAGAACATGCCGCTCACATTCGCTCGCTGCGATGCAGAACCTACCAGGGGCTGTCACGCCGCCTCTGACCACCCCCAGCCCCCCCCCCCCCCCCCCCAGACCATCTCATAGACAGCATGGGTGGAGCTTTTCAGAGCAAGTTGGTGGGACAAAATATCATATTGGATGGTTGCTTTGCATGGCTGAGGTGAAAAATTGAACAGTTTAACACTAGGAATCTTCAAATCTTAAAACGGTGGTGGGGCAGAACATAAAAATGATGGGGCCAAAATCAAAGTTGATGGGACAGTCGCCGCACCAACTTGGGGTGTGGGGGGGGGGGTGAATTACTGAACCAAACGTCAAATACAAACGGTTTGTAATTTAATCAGACTTTTTACAGGTAGAGTAGACAACATTACAACCAGACACATCCTAATGCCATACCTTGCATGCTATTGGTGATGAAGTCGATACCGACACACTACATCACCAATAGCATGAAAAGTATGTTGTTAGGGCGCGTCCGGGGTTACAGTTGTTGGCCGTTTTCTCCCTTCAAACTGACAACCCTTTGCCTGGGATGACTTTCAGACACCAACACACCACCAATAACATGCAAGTTTGATGTCTTGATGTCCGAAATTACCACAACACCACCAGTAACGTGCCAAGTCAGATGTGATGACATGTTCAGTTTACCCTATTTGCTATGCGATTTATTTTATCCACTTTTTGAGCAACTATATTATTAATTATTTTAACTTAACCTTACCTTGAACTCTGAAGAAGGTGCTTCACAGAATTGCAAAAAAAATAGCATGCGTCGCTTCCGAACGCGACGATCGCTCCAAATCGAGGTTTTAAAATGCTGCCATCATGCCTTCATAGTCATTGGTCAACAATCTAAAATATACTCTGGGTTTCTAAATATGTTCCGAAATGTATACCATTTCTACTATGCAGCGAAGTTCGCTGATAAAACCAGCGGATCCGCCGGTCGGACGGCGTAGAGTCTCCCGTTCAAAGTCAATGAGTGGTCTCCGTGGTTCTCCCAAACCGCTGTAGACTGAAATAGTAGTTTGCAGACAACTTGATAGTTTTGTATGGTCTATAAAAACAACTATGTTTGTGGTCTAATATGCTGCCAAACTGATATCACTGTTGTTATGTGGGACGCATATTTTTTTAGTAGACTGAGACGCGTATTTTTCTTTGGTAGACTGTGCATTTTCATGTGTGAACCAATTCAGTAGAAATTGCCCTCGAATATCCACGATTCGATGTAAAAAGCACACGCATGCAAAAATATAGCATATGGCTCCTCTGATGGATCATAAAATACCCAACCTGGCAAGAAAAGGGAAATTGTTGTTCTCCATCGTCGTCCAGCATGACGGGTTATTTTACCACCCCTGCCGGCGGCCGGCGGTTCGCTTGCTAGCACCAGCTGCAACTTGATTGGCTGATGGTATGGCCTCTGCGTCTGCCCGGTCTAGATCCAGCACCACATTCTTTCGCCAGCACCGCATTCCTTCGCCACAAAATCAAACATATTCGGCTGGAGAGGTCTTTTCAGTCAAGAAAACTTGCAGATGGGGATTTCCCAACACGGGCTACAAAACTGCCATCTCAGTTTAAAGTTATTGTTGAAGGTGAACTATTTCCTGTAAAGCGTCGCTCAACATCTTCAGCGTTTAGTAATGCTAACACGATAGTTACGATATAGAGAAGTAGACAGATAGTTGCCACCCGTATCGTGTTGCTGCAGAATCAGCACCGACTGTTGGCCGTTCAGTGCAATATGAACTGGTTGATACCGATTCATAACATTGCATAACACTTTCATCACCAGACAGACGGCCCAACATGGATTCCTGCTGCCTGCGGTGCACGGCCGCAGGCAGCAGTTATGTCCGTGGTAGCAGTAGTAGCATAGTAAGCAGGTCATGATACGCTGCACGGCCGCCGCAGACTCCACCGCCTCCGCTTTCTATGACCGTGACTACTGCGCACATTGCCAGCGCCGGCAACCACTTCTGCATCCATAGCAACAGGCCTCTCGATCACTTGTTCAAACATGAATCCGCCGAGCGGAAATGCGGGTTGGACCAGTGAACGGGTCACGTGGCGGCGATGTGCGAGCTGCGACGCCGCCGCCTCTCCCCCCCCCCCCCCCCCCCCCTACACCTACACCAGAAGGCAAGGCCGCCGGGTCTCGGTCAGTGGCAGCGTGGCGTGGCGTGGCGGCGCCTGGCGCGGCGTTGCCCACCCCACCCCCGCCCGCCCCGCCCCCCACCCGACTGGCAGCGAGCAACGGCAAGACGGATAGACAAGCGCTTGACGGAGGTGCTGATGTTTGCGTAGTGGGTTTCTTTGTTTGATTTTTAACGGGCCAACAGTTCAAAATATCAAGAATATGATGCGAACATTCTCGGCAACGTCTGACAGTGCTCGGCGCGGGCCTGAAGCTGTCTGAACTCAGACTTGCAGGTGTCATGCCGGACTCAGCACAAGTTCAAGGGTTACAATATTGTTTAATGTATAATGAAGTCAAGACATGCAGTTTGTTGGCTGCCGGGCCTGGCGGGTGCTGCCACGTGTGGCCGGGCATGATGCCGGTGCCAACTTATGTATGAGCGGTGGCGGTGGCGGTGCCGGTTCCTGTTTTTGTTTTGTTTTTTGCATCTCTAGTGGAGACAAGAGAGCCACGGGAACATATCGCTACCGCGGCCAGTTCCGTCCCCGTCATACGACGTAACAGATAGTGTATGTAGTGTGTATCTCTCTCTCTCTCTCTCTCTCTCTCTCTCTCTCTCTCTCTCT
>JAXIVJ010018912.1:0-21581 GCA_036785665.1 Chirona hameri
TGACGAAAATGCGTGCAAATGAGTAAGCGTAAGATAATTTTCCATTTTTGCAGGATTATTTCTTATTAACCTTTGGCGCCCCTTGTAAACCCATGGCGCCCCCCTTGACAGCTAAATGCCGTCCCCTGGGTCAGTCAGCCCGCCCCCCCCCCCCCCCCGCTTCGGAAAAATCCTAGATCCGCCCTGGAGGATACGTAATACGTATACGGGACGCGAGTCAAACTAAAATTTGGGATAATGATGCGAGGCAGGCACGTAGCCAAGGGAGGGCGGCGGGGGCGCCCCCCCCCCCCCCCCCCCCCCTGGAAGCCAGGAGGGCCCTTTTTGGCGCGCGAAGCGCGGTATCATAGGCTCTTTACTACACGAAGCGTGGTCTTTAGATAGTTTAGAGGACTTCAGAGGCCCTTTAGGGCCACCAGGGCCCTCTCTGAAAGACCAGAGGGCCCCTTGGACGTTCAAAAGAGCCCTGTGCATGTCAGAGGGGCCCCTGGCCAGACCGAAAGGGCCCCTGAGCGGGTCAGAGGGCCCCCTGAGCACGTCGAATGGGCCCCCTGAACACGTAGAATGGGCCTCTAGCCAGCACAAAGGGGCCCTGGGCAGGTTGAGAGGCCCCTGAGCATGTCGACAGGGCGACAAAGCGGCCAGCGAAGTCCTTTGCCAGGTCATAAGGGCCCCTGAGGAGGTTGGAGGGCCCCTGGACAGACCAGAGAGCCCCTGGGAAGTTAAGAGGGCCCCTGTGCAGGTCAGAGGGGCCCTGACCAGACCGAAAGGGCACCTAGGTGGGTCAGAAGGGCCCCTGAACAGGCCGAATGAGCCCCTAAGCCAGCACGGAGGGGCCCCAGGGCAGGTCGGAGGGCCCTCGGAGCATGTCGCAAGGCGACAAAGCAGCCAGTGCAGTCCCTTGCTAGGTCAGAAGGGCCCCTTAGAAGGTTAAAGGGCCCCTGGAGGGACCAGAGGACCCCTGGAAAGTTAAAAGGGGCCCTGCGCAGATCGGAGGGGCCCCTGACCAGACCGAAAGGACCCCTGGGTGGGTGAGAAGGGCCCCTGAACATGCCAAAGTGGCCCCTGGCCAGCACGGAGGGGCTCCAGGGCAGGTCGGAGGGCCCCTTGAGCATGTCGGCAGGGTGACAAAGCAGCCAGCGCAAGCCGACCAGAAGAGTCGCTGGGCCGATCGGAGGGGCTCCTGGGCAAGTCAAAGGGGCCCCTGGCTAGACCGAAAGGGTCCTGGGCCGGTCGGAAGGCCTCTTGAACATGCCGGATGAGTTCCTAGCCAGACTGGAGGGGCCCCTGGGCAGGTCGGAGGGGCCCCTGAGCAGGGACGGCGGATTGCGGGGGCAGGGTACCCAAAATTCCCCCAGTCGAAAATCCTGGGGGCCAAAGGGTAGTTTTGCCCCCCCCCCCCAGATTTTAGCATGCTCAATCTGGGGGCAACATGACCCTTCCCCTTCCCAGGATTTGCATTTGAGGGGAGTGATTTTGGGTACCATGCGCCCCGCAATCCGCCGCCCTGCCCCCTGAGCATGTCGGCAGGGCGACAAAGCAGCCAGTGCAGTCCCTGGCCAGGTCGAAGGACCTCTGAACAGGCCGAATGGGCCCCTTGACACACAAGAGGGGCTTCTTGGAAGGTCAGGAGGTCTCTGGTGAGACCGGAAGGGTCAAAGCACGTAGAGATCCCAGATGAAGATTAAATACAAAGAGGACTTACTCCACAATACAAATATTAAAAGCGGAGCTTTCGGGTATATTGTAACACCCTTCGTCAGGGTGCTACAATATACCCGAAAGATCCGATTTTATTTTTTCTGTAGAGTAAGCCCTCTTTGTATTATATATATATCACCCACCCCACATCATGTCTTTTCGCTTCGCGGATCCAGATGAGTCCCTGAACAGGTCGGAAGGGCGTAGAAAAGGTCAGAGGGGTCCCTAGACGATCTGAAGGGACCTTGGCCTTTCAACAGTAAGAATACAGTTGTACAGGAAATAACACTCACATTTTTCGAGCCGCTCCGCGGCGCAATTTGTTTAAGAGTTCCAGGTCTTGAGCTTAACAAAAATATTCCAAGTTAGTATAGCTGATTCCAAATTCGTGTCGCTGGTTCCAAAGTTGATGTGGCAGTTTGCTAACTCCAGCTCCTAAACGTTGGTATGGCCATGACTAGTCTGGCGCCTGAATATGGCGGCCGCCACAGTCGGAGCTCCGTTTGTTTACGTGTTTTTCCGCGGTTCCAAGTGACCGTACGCTGTGACAGTGCGCAGTGATCGAGTGTTGGACATACAGAGCTGAGTTAGTGACTTTTTATGCCGCGACCTTTACATCTGTGGCTTTTATCAGTGATTTTTGTTGTCGCTGTTTGCGTCTTGATGTCCGTGAGGAGCGCCGGATGCCCGGCGTCGCGGCTCGAGGCTCCGCCCTCTACCGCTTCGGGAAGAGGTATGACCTTGGGCTCCGCCAATCAGCGCGCCCGCCCACGGTCTACCGTATTCTACCGAGCCCGCTGCCCGGTCAGGTCGGGCCGCCGCCCCGTCTGCAGCCGGCCTGGCTGCTGGGCAGAGGCGGTGCCAGACCCTGGTCCAGCGGGGCGGCCGTGCCGAGCGAGACGCACCCCAATGTCGGCCGCCGAGCAGTCGCGGCTGAGGGTCGGAGCGCCACGTCTCGAACTGGACAAGGGAGACGACGGGGCGTCCGCGCAGGACAGCGGGTGCAGCGGCGGCGACACCGCACCGAGAGAGACGCCGACCGGCGGTACCGTGATGCAGCACCACCGACTCTGACACCTGGCCAGCACCCCCGCCTGTCTTACGACCGCGCGCTCATTCAGGTGCAGCTCACGCCACCTGAGCGCGCCTGTGACACCGCCAGCGAGCGCGCGCGGAGACGGGGTGGAGGTGACATCACTCGGCCCGCAGCAGCGCCCTGCTCCAGATGAGCATCGGTCATTTAAACGTCCGATCTTGAGCAGCAAGCTAGATGAAATCAACCTCCTATTAAGCGACCACAAACTCGATATACTCTGTCTATCAGAGACGTGGTTCACACCTCAAGTTATGGACACATTCCTGGTGTTCCCAGGCTACGCCATTCTCAGACGTGACCGTGACACGCGCCGCGGAGGCGGTGTTGCGATCCTACACCGGGTAGAAATGCGGCTTCAGCGACTCGCCACGCCGGCGGACGGACCTCTGGAGACCCTGTGGGCGTCAGCAATGTGGCCGGGTGGTCGACCAATTCCGGTGGGCGTTATATACCGCCCGCCCGACAGCCCGGTGACTCCCAGTCTGGAGCACCTGCAGGAGCAGCTTCGAGAGTCCGCCGGCGCAGGAAGGCCCGTGTTTCTCTGGGCGATACCAACTTTAACGTGATGGACACCAGCCTCGTCCCAAGTACGCCGCTACTCCGACATTATTAGCGAGCTGAATATGGTACAGCTGGTGACCAGCCCGACCCACCTCAGCCCAACTCCGTCGGCACTAGATCACGTCATCACCAACATGCGAGAACCGGCGCCTGAGATCGAGGTGCTCCCTGACGTCATCAGCGACCATCAACCCGTCATCATGAGGGCGCGCCTGGGGCGGGTGCGGAGGGACCCCCAGTGGCGTACTCAGCGCGGCTGGAGACGCGCAGACTGGAACGCAATCTGTCATGATCTGCTGCTGTCGGACTGGAGTCAGGTGGATGGCGCCACTGACGTCGACGGGTGCGTGCAGCAGTTCATGGCTGTTTGGAACGCTGTGGTGGACAACCACTGCCCAGCGAGAAGAACGCGCGTCACGAAGCCGCACTGCCCCTGGCTGACCGACGACCCGTCCCTGCGAGCGCTGATGGCTGAGCGGGACAGCGCCCGCGACACCTGGCTGTGTCTGCGTACACCAGAGGCAAGGGCAGACTTCACCAGACTTCGCAATCACGTCAAGAGCCGCCTCATCTCGAGCAGGCGTGAGTTTCTGTGTGGGGAGATGGCGTCTGGTGGCCACCGTCGCTTCTGGCCGACCTTCAAGAGGTTTGCCGTTGCAACCTCGCCGCCGGCCGGGAGCGCATCTGTGGCGAGCCCTGAGAACGCCGAAACGGCTGCGGACGAGCTCAACCGCCATTTCTCATCCGTGGGAACCCGCATCGCCACCGACCTGCGGAGCGCAGTCATCGACGGCAGCAAGAGGCCCAGACCACCCACCGTCTGCGCAGCCAGCTTCTCCTTCCGACCGGCGACGCTTCCGGAGCTCTCCCGGTGCATCCGACGTATGCGCGCGTCGCGAGCTGTTGGTCTGGACGAGGTGCCACTTCAGGCTGTGCGCGAGTGTTTCCCAGTTATCGGCCACATCTGCTAAAACTTATAAATATGTCAATCGTCACCAAAGTGTTCCCCGATAGCTGGAAAACTGCATGTATTGTTCCCATCCCAAAGTCACGTGACCCTGCCGTTCCGTCCGATTATAGACCGATTTCTTTGCTTAGTGTTTTGTCTAAAATTTTAGAAAAAGTAATTTGTGCACAACTGACCGAGTTTTTAAACATCACAGGGCTTCTGCATTCATCCCAATATGCATACAGATCTCGCCATTCAACAGAGGACGCCGTGCTCGCCGCTGTCGAGCGCCTGGTCACCAACATCGACGAAGGCCTTGTATCGTCGGTAACGACGATGGACCTATCGAAGGCGTTCGACAGCGTCGACCACGGCCTCCTCCTCACAAAATTGTCATGGTATGGTGTAAATGACGTGGACTGGTTTAGGAATTATTTGAGCAGCCGAAGGCAGATGGTGCGTGGTGGACGGTTGACTTGTCCGTGACTTGTGGTGTGCCCCAGGGCTCGATTATTGGTCCAGTCTTGTTCATTTTGTTCTCAAACGATTTATATGGATATTTGACCCATGGCCGCCTCATCTCCTACGCTGACGACACCGTGCACGTTGACTGCGCGTCCCCTGACGGACCTGGTCTCGCCGGGCTAAAAATTAGACTGGAGCTCACCTTGCGTTAGCTCCAGTCTTGGTTTGATTCTAACTCTCTCAAAATGAACGCGAAGAAAACTGCTTTCATGCTTGTTGGCTCAAAGAAAAATTTGGCAAAAACGGAAAATTTCGGTTTGAATTAAATGGTTCCGAGGTGCAGGCCTCGACCAGCATCAAATCCTCGGCGTCGTGGTGGACCGTGGTCTGTCATGGGACGCGCATGTCTCGAGTGTCTCCAAAAAATGTAACGGTATCCTCGTCTCTCTGTACAAAGTTCGGCATTACTTCACCTCAGAAGCCCTTAAAATTATAATTCAGGCGTACGTGTTCCCACATATCACGTACTGCCTGTGCGTGTGGGGAGGGGCGACCAAGGGTCAACTGGTCAAAATCCAAAACTGATAAACTTTGCCGCTCGTATCGTCACAGGACTCAAAAAGCATGATCATATAACCCAGGCTCTAAATTCTTTAGGATGGCCGAAGATCGAGACCCTGGTGGCGCGCCGCGACGCCGTAAAGGTGTTTAAGGCGCTCAGAGAGGAGGGAGCGCCACCCGAGATACGCGCTATGTTCACCCCACGTGCCGCTGTTTCCACACGCGAGACGCGCGCCTCTGATCGAGGTAGCCTCCACCTGCACAAGTGCAGATTGACCGCCTCTCAGAAGGCTTTTTCGTATCGGGCTGCAGTTGTCTGGAACCGCCTGCCACCACAAGCTTGTGCCGCCCATTCATTGGATGGTTTTAAGACCGCTATGCGAAGTGTGATTTTACCGATGTAGTGTAGTGAAGTGTACTCGTTTTTATCGTATTTTGTATATTATTATATAATATATATATATATATATATATATATATATATATATATATATATATATATATATATATTACACTGACATGAAACCAGAATAGCCACCTCGTGGATGGTTTTTATACACTGATTGATGCCATACCTGCCATACTGCATTTTCCAGCCTTGTAACGTGCCTTTTCATGCGTTTTTTTTGGGGGGGAGGGGGGGGCTTTCAACGCTTGGGAAGGGGCCCTTTCAACGCTCGGGAAGGGGCCCTTTCGAGGCGCCGCCCCTCCCTGGACGAAATCCTGGCTACGTGCCTGATGCGAGGATTGGTAATCTGTTAATGATCTAAATCAAGAGCCTGCCGAAGGTACTATCAATGTAAATGAAAACGCGAAAAGATAAAATCGCATAAGCAAATGACTAGGTTTTTACCTTTGACTTTCTCGGTAATTAATGAATGAATTAGTGCGCCCAAAATTCGTCAGTAAGCAGTTTGTCACGTAGACACTCGCGTCTAGTATACGACCGCCTAATTCCTGTTCAGAGGCAAAGTTTGCTGGTGAGAGTTTTGCCTGCTGGAATTTAGGGCACACGCTATGGCAGTTCCATGACCTCGCATACACTGTTTACACATACCGCCATAGAGTACAAGTCATCTCAGTTAGGGCAAATACCGGGAGTCGAGGAGACTCAGCCGCCTTAATCAGGTGGGCGAGATTCCAACTGCCGCTCGACCGAATGGGTTACATGGCCGGTGTACATGGGCTACACGTCAACCACATGAAAGCATGAACATGAAAGCGAATGAGTTACATGGCCGCGAATGAGTTGCATGGCCGGTGTACATGGGCTACACGTCAACCACATGAAGCCGATTCGGGAAGGAAAACGCATGACGAGATGATCAGCGTCACCGTTACCTCAGCGTCACCGTACCGAGGCCCAGAAGATAAGATGACGGGCTCGTAACCCGCTTACACGGGTTCGAGCACGGAAAGTGGGCTGTTGTGACCCAAACAGCATAAGATGTCGGCTAGGGCGACATAGGCACGTGCCGCAGCCTGGCACGTGTGGAAGCTCCGGCCTCTATGCGGCGTATGCACACCTCTTCACGGTCTTGTCTAGTGGTAGGCAGGAGGCAGAATTATCTGCTGATCTGGCATTATACTTATGTGTGGTGGGTCCAGGGTACAGGCAACTTAGCTCAGCTCTGATCAGCATCATACATACTCAGCACCCAACATCATATGTGCAAACCTCTCGACTAAATTTATATAAAAGCTATATTCAAGAAGATACGTGCAATAAAGCGGCGCTCCTATTATTTATTCATCCAAATCACAAAAGTGTATGACACATATCGCATTAATATACACCACGAGGAGATTCGAACCAACGATCCTGCTTCTATAATGCCGCCACTCTCCCCCGTGCTCTGCCAGAGCACACCCGTAACAGAGCACACCCGTGCTGTGCTCTGTTAAACTGCGGCGCAGCCTCTCAATGACGAACTGACTGGGCCGTTTGACGGAACATAAGGAAACACCACCGGATGTTATACATCAGTAATTTAAATTTACAAGATACACTCCTGAGATAGGCGGCAATAACGAACTCGGCAAAATTAGCAAAACATTTCTGCCTGGCAACGACGACCATTTTCACATAACAAATCACAAACCACAGCGCTCTAGATCGAATCACGTACAGCACTCGATGCATCGGTGCAGCATGCAGATACAGTTGTCCTCAAATTCGTGTCTGTTTAGCATGGTGGAGTTGGGAACCAGGCTTCGTAAAACTAGCCGACAAAAACGATACCTCCCTGTCACTGCCCACACCGTTTACTCAGTTTAGGTCATCCGCCGAAAGTAATTTTAAGGTGCTGTGTGGTCCGTTTTTATATTGAACAAAACAGTAGCCCTAGTGTCGAACATCCAAATAACATCTTAGCAGGCAGCCGCAGAGAACAGGCGATTCGTTTACGTTATGCCCACCATAGATACAGCAACATACCATTTTGAGATGTCAGTATTTATAAGTTATAACCCGTAAAGCAATGTTCCGTTGAAATATTTGACATTTGATTTACTCGCTTGATAACTGGACATTTCAGAATCCATAGTTGCAATACGCGTAGAGCTACATTTGTATGTAACAAGTTCGTCAACGACGGGATTGCCAGGTTCTGTTTCAACCCATATGTGTATTAGGATCGCTTTTCTAGTCTTATAGATGGATATAAATATCTATCTTTTTAAGCACTTCTCATTGGCGTGCAATGTTAAAGTGCTGCCGTATTTACGATGCCGGATCAGAGCCGCGGTGGCGACCGCCGGCCAGGGCTGCGCTCCGCCCCTCGCTTCCCGCTTGACCTCACCTCTGACCCACGGTTCGTTGGAAGGGTTCGGAGGTGTCAAACTACGGAAGACGCACCATTCGAAAGCTGAGCTCACGCGGAATCCAGCGATGTAATTTTGTCTCTCAAAAATCCATCGAGCGCCTTTTTTTAATAGACATTTTGTTCGAAATCGCGCCCCTTTCGTTTGGACAGGGCTATCGCGTATGGTATGACGAAAATGCAGACCAATGACATGTCTACCGATTCGTCATGCTCTGCACGTCAAGGTCGCATATAATGTAAAGCCATTAGATGGTTTGGTTGGGCTGCATCAAAGCCAAGCGCTCCCGGTGTCGGCACTAAGGCGCATTCCCGCCCACGCCTCACGCGCAGAATCGCCCATCGGGATACGCGAGCTGAGCACTGCGCGCCACTGACCCGGCTTACGGAGCGGGCTCTCGGCCAGTCACGGGCAAACAGTGCATCGCATGTTAAAAAAAAAACGGCTGGCCGGTCAGGGTCAGGTCATGACCGGCGGCGGCCACGCCGTGGCCTCTGACGTCACATCGTGTACAGACTCGAAGTTGGCCGAGCCGGGCCGGCGCCCAGTCCCGGTCAGAGGCTACATTTGGCAAATATGGTGCATACAATTATCCAAAAGTACCATTTATAGCGATCGGAGGTGGCTGGAAATTTGTCACGATCTCCCTGGATAGCTGGGCTTAGTGGACAGAGCTAGGTTTTTCAACATGCCATGCACCATTTGTCCGTGACTGGCCGAGAGCCCGCTCCGTAAGCCGGGTCGGTGGCGCGCAGTGCTCAGCTCGCGTGTCCCGAGGGACGATTCTGCGCGTGAGGCGTGGGCGGGAATGCGCCTTAGTGCCGATACCGGGAGCGTTTGGTTTTGATGCAGCCGTGCAACCAACCAAACCATCTAATGGCTTTGCATTCCATGAGACCTTGACGTGCAGAGCATGACGAATCGGTAGACATGTCATTGGTCTGCATTTTCGCCATACCATACGCGATAGCCCTGGCCAAACGAAAGGGGCGCGATTTCGGACAAAATGTCGATAAAAAAGGCCCGATGGATTTGTGAAAAATGTACATCGCTGGATTCCGCGTGAGCTCAGCTTTCGAATGGTGCATATCCCGTAGTTTGACCCCTCCGAACCCTTCCAACGAACCGTGACCGGCCAGTCACGCTCCGCGTGCACCGCGCGTGGGGTCACGATATCAGATTGCAGCGACACGGCCCCGGCCATACTTGTCCAAAGCCAGTCTCCAGACAGCTGAATGGCCGAACATCATGAATACAAATGGCCGGTCTGAAGCAGGCATTCTTTGGAAAATATCGCAAACGGTTGTAAAGATTCTGTTCTATCGTTTTCATTGTGAGACGTAAAACATATTTGCCAGGCATTCCTTGCTTTAGACTTCCGACCGACTAAGCCATTTGATACATGTACGCTGCATGGGGTCAATCGTCAGGCTCTGATAAAGATGAGGACTCGCTGCCGTCCCGTACTACCAGTCGATATAAAGTTCGAGGCAACACGTGGGTATGACACGCTGATTCGATGGTGGGGCACATTTGTTAGGGTTGTAGTACGTGCGATAGATAGCATTGCCACGATCCTCGCGTACTCTGCCCCTTAATGCTATCTGAACGGGAGTGGACGCAACCATTGATATATAGCATTGCCACGATCCTCGCGTACTCTGCCCCTTAATGCTATCTGAACGGGAGTGGACGCAACCATTGATAGATAGCATTGCCACGATCCTCGCGTACTCTGCCCCTTAACCCGGCAGTCACTGGGGTGTATTCTGTAACACGACTCACTGGGGGGGGGGGGGGGGGGAAGGGGGGCCTTTTTTAGCCCCTGGTATCTTCAGAACCAATGATCGCAGCCGGACGTGCAAGGCGGCATTCGAAAGCGCTCAATGAGAGAAGCCTAACGCAAACTTTAAAAAATCAAATTAAGGTCACATGTCAGGTCACGGTCAAGTCAAACGTCAACATCGAGGTATTTGAGTTTATGGACAATACTTGCCATCCATGGCATTCGATTGCGCCTATAATCACCCAAAGTGCTGTCAAAGGTATGATACATATCCCACATGAGCTAAAGTGAGATTGTTGCAAAAGATCAAGGTCAAGGTCAGGTCACAAAAGGTCACTACACACAAAATATCTACGAAAGTCATGCAGCACATGTTTTATGGATGCTTTTCTCGTAGAATTCGATAGTGGTAGTCGTTTTACCACCTGACTTCATTTACGTGAAGTTAGTGTCAAGTTCAGGTCAAGTTCAGGTCACTGAAGGTCAAAATTTGAAATTGATAAATCGAGATAAAAAACGCATGTTTCTATATCAGTTGTATCTTTAAATAACAGTGCTGGCATTTATTTGTCTGTATCCGGTCAATAAAAGCCAGAAAACGCAATTTCAAAATATGACGTCATGATTTACCCATACTTTATATGCCATGACAGTCAAAAAAAGATGATATAATTTTGCAATTTGGTATGGTAGTTGCCCATATGTCGTTATCTGACATATATTCCGGTTTTTTCAATATCTTTGAAAAATTTGATTTTGTGAGCATTTTTTTCCCAAAAAAGTTTTTTTTTTAATTTTGGGGTCAAAAACCATTTTTTTTTCCAGATAGCCGGTTTGTAGCCCTTGCAATTTTCTATCTTTTAGCGTTTTTCGATTGCATTTTGCTTCAAATGCGGCATTTGTACGGCCTGGCAAAGTTTAGCCGATTTTGGTGTCAAAATCGTGTTTAGTGACGTCACTAAATTCACTATATCTAAAAAAATCTGACGATTTGTTTAATTTTTGTATCAAAAGGTGTAAAAATGATGCCCGGATAAGTACTGAAAGTTAGGCGTCGATATCTGCATTAGTTATTGAGATATTCCTAATATTCCTAGGGGGGGGGGGGGGGGGGGGGGGGGTCCTCGCGTACTCTGCCCCTTAATGCTATCTGAACGGCAGTGGACGCAACCATTGATAGATAGCATTGTCACGATCCTCGCGTACTCTGCCCCTTAATGCTATCTGAGCGGGAGTGGACGCAGCCATTGCTAGATAGCATTGCCACGATCCTCGCGTACTCTGCCCCTTAATGCTACCTGAACGGGAGTGGACGCAACCATTGCTAGATAGCATTGCCACGATCCTCGCGTACTCTGCCCCTTAATGCTATTTGAACGGGAGTGGACGCAACCATTGCTAGATAGCATTGCCACGATCCTCGCGTACTCTGCCCCTTAATGCTACCTGAACGGGAGTGGACGCAACCATTGCTAGATAGCATTGTCACGATCCTCGCGTACTCTGCCCCTTAATGCTATTTGAACGGGAGTGGACGCAACCATTGCTAGATAGCATTGCCACGATCCTCGCGTACTCTGCCCCTTAATGCTATCTGAACGGGAGTGGACGCAACCATTGATAGATAGCATTGCCACGATCCTCGCGTACTCTGCCCCTTAATGCTACCTGAACGGGAGTGGACGCAACCATTGATAGATAGCATTGCCACGATCCTCGCGTACTCTGCCCCTTAATGCTATCTGAACGGGAGTGGACGCAACCATTGATAGATAGCATTGCCACGATCCTCGCGTACTCTGCCCCTTAATGCTATCTGAACGGGAGTGGACGCAACCATTGCTAGATAGCATTGTCACGATCCTCGCGTACTCTGCCTCTTAATGCTATCTGAACGGGAGTGGACGCAACCATTGCTAGATAGCATTGCCACGATCCTCGCGTACTCTGCCCCTTAATGCTATCTGAACGGGAGTGGACGCAACCATTGATAGATAGCATTGCCACGATCCTCGCGTACTCTGCCCCTTAATGCTATCTGAACGGGAGTGGACGCAACCATTGCTAGATAGCATTGTCACGATCCTCGCGTACTCTGCCCCTTAATGCTATCTGAACGGGAGTGACGCAACCATTGCTAGATAGCATTGTCACGATCCTCGCGTACTCTGCCCCTTAATGCTATCTGAACGAGAGTGGACGCAACCATTGCTAGATAGCATTGTCACGATCCTCGCGTACTCTGCCCCTTAATGCTAGCTGAACGGGAGTGGACGCAACCATTGCTAGATAGCATTGTCACGATCCTCGCGTACTCTGCCCCTTAATGCTATTTGAACGGGAGTGGACGCAACCATTGCTAGATAGCATTGCCACGATCCTCGCGTACTCTGCCCCTTAATGCTAGCTGAACGGGAGTGGACGCAACCATTGTTAGATAGCATTGTCACGATCCTCGCGTACTCTGCCCCTTAATGCTAGCTGAACGGGAGTGGACGCAACCATTGATAGATAGCATTGTCACGATCCTCGCGTACTCTGCCCCTTAATGCTAGCTGAACGGGAGTGGACGCAACCATTGCTAGATAGCATTGCCACGATCCTCGCGTACTCTGCCCCTTAATGCTAGCTGAACGGGAGTGGACGCAACCATTGATAGATAGCATTGCCACGATCCTCGCGTACTCTGCCCCTTAATGCTAGCTGAACGGGAGTGGACGCAACCATTGTTCACATGTCAACTCAATCAGATGGAAGAGGTAGGATACAGTGGGGTCCGACTGCTAGACTTGACCTTTACCAGGATACATACGGACAGACAGGCGTCCCACTGCACTGGACACAGGGGGACTGCATGGCATGTTGGTTACAATGCCGAATACAATTTGAAGCACTCACCGAGAATGGGTTTGACATAGTCTGTCAGATTCTGCAGCCTTTCCTGGATGGAGATTGGCAAAGGAACCATGATAGCTCAACCTGCAAAAACAATGCATCAATTCGATTAGATAAGTACTGCCGTGCAACGCAAATAAAACGCAAGTGCATTTTTGGCCATTTTGAGGTTTTTACACCGATATGTCCGTAACAACGATCCATGTCATCCCACCAGATATTTTTTGACAACTAGCATGATTCGCCCAGAATTTTCGATTTTCTTGTTTTTAAATAAGCGCAAGTAAGAGGCTTGCCCAGTTTGGTACGAAAATAAAACGCAAGTTCCAAGAGATGCAACGAATAAACGCATGTTCTTCTTTCACTCGTCAGATTCAACAGATAAAAACGCAAGTGCGCACTTCCGTTCTTTTTCCGTTGACTTTTGGTAGTCAAATATCACTTGCTTGCTACTTGTCGTTTGTTAGCATTGGTATGTTCGGAAAGGCATCGGTTTTTCACTTTGGGATTAGTTTGAGTCGACAGGCCTTCCGCCAGCTCCGAGTTTTGAGGTGATAAATGAGGTTGTCCGATAAGGGAACCTGTGGTTATTATTGTACCCTATTCAACTTTAGACTAGTGAACGGAAGATTGAAGACAACCAGCCAGCACCAAGGTCATTGCCCGGATTCCCAAGACGGCGCGGCCTATGGTCGCTGACTCACTTTCAGCATTGATGAACGAAGCTATGAGCAGCCCCACCTCATCATCGTGGTGGAAGTTCCTTTCGTTCGCTTTTGTTATACTACGCGCACCAGATTCCCTCAAAAGCGGCGAACGACGTCTGACCATGGCCTCACACATGTACGTCATGTCGCCGGGTTGGACTCCGCGCCTCCTCCTCCTCCTCCGGTAACGGTACAGAGGAGCGCCCCCGCTCCACGTACGGCTACCCCCGAATCACTCGCACGCCGGATTCAAGCGAAGTGTGCCGACGGAGATATTCGCGCCGGCCTCCACCTTCTAACCTCCAGTGATACCTTCGCTGACCCCGCCGATGACGTCATCACCGCCCTACGTCAGAAGCACCCACCTGCACCACCCGACCAGAGTCTACTGCCGCCTCCCGCGGCCTCCGACCCTCCCCCACTGACTGTCACGGAAGAGCAAGTGCATGGTGCCATTTCTACAATGCCACCAGGTTCGTCTGCTGGTCTCGATGGAATTCAACCGCTACACCTGCGCCAGTTGCTCTCCCGAGAGGCCGCCGAGTCTGGCCGCCGTCTTCTCACCTCGATAGCAGCACTAACTAGTAACTAACCAGGTACTGAGCGGCCTCGTACCGGAGTGCGGACGCGACTCTCTGTTCGGAGCGTCACTCTGCGCATTGAGGAAGAAAGACCTGCGTCCGCTAGCTGTGGTAAGCGTGTACCGCCGCCTGCCGGGACACATCGGAGCGAGACACATCGCAACCATTCTTGGTCCGGAGCTGCGCCCCACCCAGCTCGGAGTCGGCACACCGCTGGGCTGCGAAGCCGCAGTACACGCAGTGCGCGAATACATCGACGCCGACGCCACCAGCCATAGCACCCCGCGAGTCTTGGTCAAGGTTGACGTGCGAAATTCCATCCGCCGTGACGTCATCTTAGCCAGGATATACGAGCGCTGCCCAGAGGTTTACCCGATGGCACGCCAAGCCTACCACCTCCCGACACCCCTACATATTGGCGACCAGACGTTGTCTTCCTCCAGCGGCGTCCAGCAGGGTGATCCCCTCGAACCTGCTGCCTTTGCCCTCGCCGTCGACCCCTGCGCCCGGGCCATACGGTCGCCACTCAACGTGTGGTACCTTGATGACGCCACGTTCGCCGGCCCGGCGGACATAGTCCAATCCGACCTTGGTTCGCTCGCCAAGGCTCTCCCGGAGCTCGGCCTTCAGCTGAACCCCGCTAAGTGCGAGGTCACCCTCCTAGACAAGCACCTCCGGCAGCTCATGACGCAGCAATAGACGCCATTCGCAATGCCTTGCCGGAGATCGTGGGAATCCGCTGAACAGCATCACACTACTAGGCTCACCGCTGCGCGACGTCAGCGTCGCTGCAGCTGTCGATGGCGCCACCGATATCATCAGACCTCTCTGCACCCGCCTCAAACACCTGGACCGCCACACTGCCATCTTCTTCCTCGTCCACTATGTGTCAGCGTCTCATCTCGTATACCTGCTCTGGTCAGCGCCCCTGTACCAGGTATCGCATACACTCAAAGGTATAGACGAGCTGGTACGTGAAACATTAGTGGATATCCAACGTCAACATCATTGGACGTCCCGTGGGAGCAGGCGAAGCTGCCAATCAGACCGAGGCCTCGGGAGTGCGCTCAGTTGAGGACCTAGTACTACCATCCTACATAGCATCCCTGCACGCTGCTCTTTCTCTCGTCCGCAGCATCTCCCCGGGGCTGCTCCCAGCCAGCGGCGTGCCCCCACCCTGCAAACAGCAATTCACCAGTTTGCAGAGGTGACAGGGATTGAAGAGTTGCCATCCTCCTCATCTGCCAGCAGCCAGCGGGCCTGGGACACCCGTCAGCCACTGCGGTCCGCGATCGGATGGTTGACTCCGCTAACCAGCCGCATCGGGCACTCCTGGTCGCCGCCAGTCAGCCACACACCGTCGCCTGGCTGCAGGCTGTCCCCGTGCCGAGCCTCGGCCTGCATCTGGACGAGGAGTTTGTGCGGGTAGCAGTGGCACTCCGCCTCGGAGTATCTGTCTGCGAACAACACTGATGCCGTCTTTGTGGACGCCAAGTGGATAAGCTTGGCCACCATGGGTCTCCTGCGTGAAGAGCGCCGGCCGTCTCCCACGTCACGCTCACCTGAATGTTGTGGTGAGGCGTGGTCTGGCAAGTGCAGGCATCCCCGCAATCCTATCCTGGATCCAGTCGGCCTCGATCGGGGAGACGGGAAGCGGCCAGATGGTCTAACGCTGTTTCCGTACAGTGGAGGCATGTGGGTGACCTGGGACGCCACCTGCACAGACACTTTTGCCGACACCGTGCTGATCCAGTCCGCCCTCGAGCCCGGTACCGCCGCTCGCGCTGCAGAAGCCAGAAAACGGCGCCACTACTCGGAGCTTAGCTCACGCTATAAGTTCGTGCCGATCGCGATTGAGACCTCCGGAGTGCTCGGCCCTGCCACCTCCAATTTCGTCCGTGAGCTGGGCCAGCTTATAACTGCCCGCACCGGCGAGCGCAGGGAGACTGAATTGGTATTGCAACGCCTCTCGATCGCAATCGTACGCGGTAACGCCGCTGTAGTCCTCGCCACCGCTGCCACAGACCGAGCGAGGGCAAACCACGGGCAATGCTTTCCACCAGACGGGACAAAGGAGCATGCTCACGGAAGGCGCATGCGACCTGTACGGGATGGTGGGGCACAATGGCAGTCAGCACAGCGGCCACTACACTGCCTACTGTCTCAACCAGCCGGCCACCAGCTGCCTCCTCACCGACGATATTAATGTCCAGGAGTGCACCGCCGCCAGGGTCCAAGATGCAACAGCCTACATGCTTTGCTACGCCACCAGAAACTCGAAATCTCTATAGGAGCTGAGTGCGGCGGAGCTGGCGTCTGCCCGTCTGTCAGAGGAGCCGCCGTCGGTGGCCGCCCCTCACGAGTCCCCACCGCCGTCCCCGCCCAGACCGCAGCTTTACCCGACACCACAGCCGGCCAACGGCGGCGACGGCGGACGCTCCCGGCGCGGCCGCGGCGCTGGAGGCTTTTCTGGGGGGTCGGCCTATATCCTACTACTCGCGCCGGAGTGTCGACGGCAGCGGTGGATCGCCAGCCAGCAAAACTCCAGTCTCCGCGTCCCCGGCGGTTCGAGACGCAGCAACGGCATTCCCTGTTCAGCGGACGGCCCCATTGTCGCGGCCTCCTGCCTCCCGATCAGAGCAGAGATAGACTATGCTCGACGACGATGATGATGTGTTGTGTTTTGTTTGGGCAGCTATGACCTGTCCGCTGTGCAAAATTGATGCTTTACCGTTTGCCACTCAAACCTAAATGTATATAAATACGGTATGTTATTGGCTCCAGATACCATATGTCATTATACCTTTAAGAAATATTGACAGACAGCCAGTACCGCAGTTTTGAATACTAGGAAAAGGTAGCTAAATGTAACTCCGTACAATACATGAGACACAATACGCACTCAGCATGACGTTGGCAAAATTCAGCACGTCTTCATTGGCCCGCTTTGCATCTTGATGCAAAACAGCTTTGCGCTTTGCATTTTAATCACTGTGTGCACTTGGGTTTGCCGTCACGGCTCTGAAACGGCCTTCTTGCCACACAAATAAAACGCAAGTCTGCACTTGCGTTTCTTTGTCGCATGTTGCGATGGACTTGCGTTCCTTTTACGCGTGGCTCATGCACTTGCGTTTTATTTTCGTTGTGACATTCACGAATTCCGATCCCAAAGTCAATGAAAGAAAAAACTTTTGTGGATTTTTTTGGAAAGTATTTCTTAAAGTGGATAAACAAATATATGGAGAAATTTATTTCACCGTGACGATTACGGTGATATAGCATTTATGTCTGTACCACCAACCGCTGCAATGTTATGACCGAAAATAGAAAAATCACTCTCCTGAAAAGTTGCTAAAATGCACTTGCGTTTTATTTGCGTTGCACGGCAGAGTAGTTTACTCTGGTAGACTTTATATTAGAGTGAACCACCATTTTGTGTAATGTAGCCTTTTATATATTTAGGGTTGTAATTTCACCAAAAATTAAGTCTAGTGATGTCTTTAGTACTCGCAGCTCTAAGTATCTATGGCAATCTTCTGCATGTGCTAATTGCTAACCTGACATTGCTTACTAGTCATGTTTCTATCTGCATTTTAGCAAATACCTGCAGCCTATAACCAGTAACTGCCATGTGTCTAACATTACACAGAGTTGAAGATACCTTGCCTGATCAAGCGCAGAAGCAATGCTAACCGGTAAGGCATCACTATGATAACCAATGACAACTGGAACACATGCCGTTGCATTTCCTTATGTACAGAACTGATACATGTCTTCTGCAAACATAACACATCATTGCGCCTCTACCTAAGCAACTAGGGTTAGCTTGGGTTAATTAAGGCATAATGCTACCGAATGAACATCACTATTTTATAACCCAATCATCGTATATCTCACATAAGCCATCTGTGAGATCCTGCTCACAAAGGCTAAGCAAAAAACATACCTATGATTATGACATTCCTATGGTTGTCACACATGTCAAAACTACCAGATTTGTATGCTAGTGGTGCTGTATTGGTGCTTTAACCCTCGCCAGTGCAGGGTCCAATACCTACGTGCCCGTGCAGGCGGGGCGGGGGGGGGGGGTAGTACGACCCCCACCTGGCGTTTCGCCCTAACTGACCTAGAGCTTCGATTAAAAAACGAGCGCGTTGCTCGTGATAAGAGGAAGCCGTTGATACCCGATGTTAACCCGCACAGTGCCGAGGAGAGGGGGGGGGGGGGTAACGCCCCCTCGAACTGCGCTCCTATGGCACATAAATTAAAACCGAAAATTTCGTTCGAAAGCTCGTCAAAATCATTTCGAAACAATTTCTGTCATTGTTAGCTCAGGTCAATGTTGAGGTCACCAGAGGTCATCGACGGTCAGATATTCCAGTTTTAGGACTTCGCTCCAGAAACCCCCAAATACCTAGGGAACTATGTTAGGTAGCAACAAACAGGAACAAAACAATCGAAAGCTCTTGAAAAATGCAATGGCGCTTAGTGTCCTCAAATTTGCATTTTGCATTTTTGAAGGCAAAAGGGTGACCTGACTTGAAAAAGTGTCACAAAAAAAGTGCAAAAAGGTGCTGGTGACCCGAGATTAACTCAGCCAAACATTGCAGGAGGTCACTAAGAAACAATTGCACCTGGGTCATCAATAATGAGCTAAAATAGCATGATTCTGAAAGCATTGGCCTGATCCAAAGCATATTCTCTGAAAAGGGAAGCATTTTTATATTTTCCCAAATTGACTTATAATGGGGGAGGTCACGAAATTGACCTGAACTTAGGTAACTGATACACAAACAAATCCGAGATAAACGAATTGTAGGTACTTATGACCTGATGAAATCCTGCAAGTTTCAATTTATTGGACAAACACTGTCTGTGGCTTTGGGCATGACCACAATATTTGTGGAGGTAAGGTCACCTGATGTGACCTGGTGACCTGACTTGAGATGACCTGAAGTTAAAACTTTCACAATGTGGGTAAGTTGATGCACACATGAGCTGTGCCAAATTTGTGTGCAGCGCCTCTGCTTTCTCGCTATTCTCAAAAAAACCTCAGAGAGTGGTCAAAGTGATGCCCCCCACCAGATCTCCTGCAGATAATTAGGCCACTATATTTTGCTGGGCCTCTAAATGGGTCGCAAAAAACGTCGGACAGACTCATGTTGAAGTCTCAGGCCTTCTGAGGGCCCCTCAGGCTTACGCGAGGGCCCCCTCAGCTTGACTGAGGGCCCCTCAGGCTTACAGGGAGTCCCTCAGGCTTACAGAGGGCCCCCTCAGGCTTACAGAGGGCCCCAGGCCTGAGGGCCTTCTGTCGGCCTGAGAGGACTCCTCAGGCTGGCTGGGGGCACCTCAGGGCCCCCAGCCAGCATTTAGCATTTGCCCCCCCCCCCCACCCCCATTAGCAAATTTGGCACTGCTATGTGTGCATCAATTACCCACATTGTGTGCAAGTTTTAACTTCAGGTCGTCTCAAGTCAGGTCACCAGGTCATGTCAAGTACATTACCGTTAAATAAATGTGTGGTTGTGCCAATGCCACAGTGTTTGTCCGATAAATTTTAAAACTTTCAGGATTTCATGAAGTCATAAGTACCTACAATTTGCTTTATCTCAGATTTGTTATCGGTGACCTAAGGTCAGGTCAATTTTTGTGACCGCCCCCATTATAAATCAATTTGGGAAAATTATACAAATGCTTCCTTTTCAGAGAATATGCCATGGATTTGATGGTTGGCAAAGTTGCTGTTTGCTGGCATACATTTTGTACTCTTTTGTATTCTGATTGAGGGCTTGAGGTCTCCAGTGCTTGATCCAGTTGACTGAATTAAATACAATGATTATTATTAATCATCATATTTGATTGTGATTATGTTTATTTTCTCCTTTTTCAAAGAGTACACAAATTTCAAAAAAGTACAAAAGAGAGTACAACATGTATACCAGCAAACAGTAACTTTGCCAACCATAGGAGCAGACCAATTCTTTCAGAATCATATTATTATTTTAGCTCATTATTGATGACCCAGGTGCAATTGTTGCTCAGTGACCTCTGCAAGGTTGGCTGAGGTCATCTCAGGTCACCAGCATCTTTTTTGCCAATAGCTCTTGTATAGAATAAAGATAGAGACATGCAAATGACACCACTGACTCGGCACTGAGTTTATCTCATCGAGGTCACATCGCCTCATATGCAACATGACCTACCTGGGCCCCTAAATGACCTTTCCTGAGATAAAATTTTTAAGTTGACCTAACCAGGTCACCATTAATATGTTGTTGGTTTGAAGTGCCTCTACAGGACAAACACAATGGTGTTAAAATTACTGCTATGTGTAACCAATACAAAGTTATTTATGAAAACCTTTTGGAAAAAAATGTCCTTGTGACATTTGGTGACCTCTAGGGCCTCAACTATTGACCTGAGCTTAAATTTGAGTACTGTGGCCATTTAAATTTTCATGAGCTTTCAATTGATTTTTTTCCATTTGTTACTAGCTCTCATAGTTCCCAAGATATTTTGGGGTTTTCTAGAGCAGTCCTTTACTTGGAAAATGTGACCTTTGATGACGTCTGGCTCTGGTGACCTCAATATTGACCTGAGCCAAATAATACCCTTAGTAACTTTGAATGGCCTTGTAGAGAGCTTTCGAACACTGTTTTCTGCATCTCTAGCCTTTTTAGTTTGAGTTAGAGGGGGGGGAATTCTAATGGGATTTTGCATGCTGATCATGCAGGCTAGCAAAAGTTGTGTACTGTTGATCACAACCAATCAGAGGCTGGTATTGGATGGGACCCTCCTGCATAATGCTGAAGGTGCCAGTGAGCCCCCTGCAATTGATTCAGGCAACCAACTCAAACTGAAACTGAACTTGAACTTAGCAGAAACCAACAATGTGCAACTCAGCTGAGCTGAGTTATGGGCTGGTTAGGTGTTGATGTAAATGCTCTGGATTTCGTAGGTGATCAGTATGGCTCTGGATTTCGTAGGTGATTCAATTAAATTATTCAATTCAAAGATGATTTTATAATAAGACCCTAACGTTCTATCATTGGATATTTGCTACAATATTTATATCCCATCCATAGCAATACACAACAATACCTACCGTTGTTGGTTTGTTGTTGGGGATTAGCGCGCGTAGCTAGCCGTAGCTGGCTCTTGCTCTAGGATCAAGCGTCAACAATACCAAGGCCATACACATATATAGGCCTAACGCAAGGCGATATATACCGGCCCTAACAATACTACTTCTACGACACAATACCTAGTGCAAGTCTTCAGGCGACACCCCGTGTTCTTTTGCGTGAGGATCCTCAAGTATGGAGCTTCAGGCTGAGCTGTTGCTGACGTCATAATGACGTCTGCATGTCCCCGTATTGTTATGTAACGCTCATCTTGTGACTCAGAACCCTGTTCGGCTGCCGGCTCTCACGTTAGCCAGTGCTAGTGGGCTCGC
>JAXIVJ010018913.1:0-15000 GCA_036785665.1 Chirona hameri
CCCCGGTCACAGAGCTCCGGGGCGACAAGAGAGGCCAACTCACTGAGAGTTGACGCAACACTCCATCCTACCCCGCTCATCACACTCGCGGCATTCACACATCACACACATCACTCAAGGCGGGACCAGTCTGTCGGCCGCCGGAACTCCACTCCCCTCGGCCATGTGCCCCTCCCCCACCCCCGCCATGGAACAGCAGTGCTGACCCCGCACTAATTGGGCTGGTTACAGTCAGCTGTTGGAGGTCATTTTCACGCCCCAGGGTCGCAGCCTTCCCCCGGAACAAATGTGTGAAGCAGGACGTGAACAATTTATATCCGCTGACCAATTGTGCCGGGTTAATTGGCACAGGGAAATCCCATGAATGTATTGTACACATCGAGGACAAGTCATCATTTCACGTTTTTCATCATTAGTTATAATACATAAAACAATGATAATACCGACTAATGACTTGGCCAACTAAAAGCAGGTTCCACGGAACGGGTCACATTGATCATTGCGCAGCCGGACAGGCAATTAGCACATCTAAGAGCATACATAAAATGTGTAAATTTCGGAACGCAGGCATCACTAACCAGTGACCAGTACCGGGATGTGAATGTTCACCAACAACACATCATATTCTATCAATAGCTTTGTATCACAACGGCCGTGCGCACACAAATGTCATAACCAGTTATCACACAAGTCGGACATATACACAGAACGAACATCTCACGACCACTGGCGTGAACCTAACGACACAGGCACACACGCAGGCACCGGGACCACTGGCGTGAACGTAACAACACAGGCACACACGCAGGCACCGGGACCACTGGCGTGAACGTAACAACACAGGCACACACGCAGGCACCGGGACCACTGGCGTGAACCTAACAACACAGGCACACACGCAGGCACCGGGACCACTGGCGTGAACGTAACACAGGCACACCCGCAGGCACCCGGAGACCAAATGACAAAAAAACTGCCAACCGATTACGGAAACGTTTGTTATGAAATGCAGCATTCGGAAGGTATATGCGAGTATTTTGTCGATACGTATTTGTCGAAAGCTTCTTAAGACCACAGGTCTGAGCGCTTCCAATCACTAAATACCTTCCGTCAGCGCCGTTTGTCGCGCGGCATGAGCTAACCAGTGTTCCTAGTCGTGTCCTAGTTCTCGCCATTCTCCCCGGTCATCCTGATGTAGCTAAACAAAATACAAATGGCGACAAATGTTACAAATGGCGACATTTGTCGGCCATTTGTCGGCCATTCAGCCACCGGCCAGAACCCTGCACCTTCCCCACCCCACCACAGACCTGATCCCTCGAGTCTTCCACCCATCCTGTCCATGTACCTGCGCCACAAGGGCGGCCAGTTCGCCACCACACCCACCCTAGTCATGATCTGAGCCCCACGCACTGGCCGGTACTCCACCACCCTGTCCGCTCACCTGTGGAGGGCGGCCAGCTCGCCACCTGTGGAGGGCGGCCAGCTCGCCAGGACACCCACCCTAGTCATGACCTGAGCTCCAGGCACTGGCCGGTACCCCGCCACCCTGTCCGCTCACCTGTGGAGGGCGGCCAGCTCGCCCCCACACCCACCCTAGTCAAGACCTGAGCCCCAGGCACTGCCCAGTACTCCGCCCCCCTGTCCACTCACCTGTGCCATCAGCGCGGCCAGCTCCAGCGCCAGTTCGCTGGTGAGGGGGAACAGACCGGTGGCCACCAGCTGGTTGGTCTGGAACACGTGCAGCAGCCGTTCCCGGTCCGTCTCGCCCTTCACCGACTGGCGCCAGTACAGCCGCGACCGGTACGACAGCTGGATCACGCGCGTGTTCTCAAACTTCCCAGAGCCCTTCTCACGCAGAGCAGTCTCCCAGCGAGAGATGACGTCACACAGCTGAAGGCAGGAGAGACAGAGGTGACGTCATACAGCTGACGACCGGAGACAGGAGGTGACGTCATACTATACAGTATACGTGATACATGCAGGGACATCTCAGAATAGCAGGGACACGGCCTCAGTAGGTTCCTTACGTAAATTACCATGGAGTGATGTATTGTTTATTTCGACATTGAGGTCAAAATACATTCCAAGTATTCAGGCTGCACAGCACTGCTACCAAGAATGAACTGAGAGCAGTTTCACTGAGTATTGCAGAATGGGGTGAGCAAATCTGACCCTGATAATGGGTCTCTTCCCGTGGCACCTAGTCTAACCTCCTCCAAGTTGCTCCAACTTGCAACTGTCCTATACTAATGCACAGACAGTTGCAAGTTGGAGCAACTTGGAGGAGGTTAGAGGCGCCACTGAAACAGGCCCATTGGTACGCAGTGATCCCATTTCGAGTCAGTGTGACACGACTGTCTGACGTCGGTCTGATGAAGCTACAGATGCGCGCCATCTGTAGCTTCATCAGACCGACGTCTGATGATGATTCATCAGAGCGAGCGACCCTATCCAGTTTACAGTCTGAAGATGGCGCGGCGAGCGCACCGCACCCTCCGACGGTGACCGATCCAACAGGGCGAGGATTAACGCAGGGACAGAATATTAACGTCTATCCAGTCTACAGTCTGAACACATCATTCCAAGACACACAATAGAAAGAAACGCCAACAAAACACCCCTGTCAATACGACAGCCATATCCTACTGCGGCCGGCTGGATTGCGAACACCGCCGAACCCCTCAGCACACCCTGACACCAGCTGCGCCACCTCCACGTCACCCCACCTTGGAATCAGTCTGCAGCAGGTGGCGCTGCTCCGGCTGGAATGGGTCGTCCGAGTACAGCGCCATGCCCGACTGCGAAACGTCCCGGCAGCCGATCTCCTGGTTCAGCGTCTGCACAAACTCGCCGATCGTCGTCGAACCGTCGAAACCCACCACCTGGCGGCGGAGAGGAGAACTAGTGGTTAGCAGGTGGCGCTGCGAAGCGAAGCCGCAGCTGAGCCGGGCGATATAAGCCGACTGATATTTTCTCATATAGATAGAGGGTCTAGATACGTAATTCGTCGTGGAATTTCATATCGCGAACGATACAAACAAGGTTATATTATCATTTTACAAATGCGGCATCCATTGTGCAATATTAGACACGGATTTATCGAAACCAAATAGCCTCGACTAGAACGCAGTCCAGCAGCAGCTGACCCTAGTCTAGCCACAATCAAAGCACGGCAACCCTCTGGTGATGTACCGATGACGCCCGTCACAATAGCTTCAGTGTAAATAGCATCCCAGGTCCACATAAGACTTAACTATACGGCACCGCCACGCTAATGGTAGTCTCCATTATCCCTCTGTACCCTGACTCTGCCCCCATCGCCCCTCCCCGCACCCCGCCACTGCCGCGCCTGACTGACCTGGTACGTCCCCGCTCCCCGCACCCCGTCACAGCCGCGCCTGACTGACCTGGTACTTCCCCACTCTCCGCACCCCGTCACAGCCGCGCCTGACTGACCTGGTACGTCCCCGCTCCCCGCCACCACCGCGCCTGACTGACCTGGTACGTCCCCACTCCCCGCTCCCAGTCACCCCGTCACCGCCGCGCCTGACTGACCTGGTACGTCCCCGCTCCCCGCACCCCGTCACAGCCGCGCCTGACTGACCTGGTACGTCCCCACTCCCCGCACCCCGTCACAGCCGCGCCTGACTGACCTGGTACGTCCCCGCTCCCCGCCACCACCGCGCCTGACTGACCTGGTACGTCCCCACTCCCCGCACCCCGTCACAGTCGCGCCTGACTGACCTGGTACGTCCCCACTCCCCGTCACAGCCGCGCCTGACTGACCTGGTACGTCCCCACTCCCCGTCACAGCCGCGCCTGACTGACCTGGTACATCCCCGCACCCCGTCACCCCGTCACAGCCGCGCCTGACTGACCTGGTACGTCCCCACTCCCCGTCACAGCCGCGCCTGACTGACCTGGTACGTCCCCACTCCCCGTCACAGCCGCTCCTGGCTGACCTGGTACGTCCCCACTCCCCGTCACAGCTGCGCCTGACTGACCTGGTACGTCCCCACTCCCCGTCACAGCCGCGCCTGACTGACCTGGTACGTCCCCACTCCCCGCACCCAGTCACCGCCGCGCCTGACTGACCTGGTACGTCACCACTCCCCGTCACAGCCGCGCCTGACTGACCTGGTACGTCCCCACTCCCCGCACCCCGTCACAGCCGCGCCTGACTGACCTGGTACGTCCCCACTCCCCGCACCCCGTCACCGCCGCGCCTGACTGACCTGGTACGTCCCCACTCCCCGCACTCCGTTACAGCCGCGCCTGACTGACCTGGTACGTCCCCACTCCCCGCACCCCCTCACCGCCGCGCCTGACTGACCTGGTACGTCCCCACTCCCCGTCACAGCCGCGCCTGACTGACCTGGTACGTCACCGCACCCCGTCACCGCCGCGCCTGACTGACCTGGTACGTCCCCACTCCCCGTCACAGCCGCGCCTGACTGACCTGGTACGTCCCCGCTCCCCGCCACCGCCGCGCCTGACTGACCTGGTACGTCCCCACTCCCCACTCCCCGTCACAGCCGCGCCTGACTGACCTGGTACATCTCCACTCCCCGTCACAGCCGCGCCTGACTGACCTGGTACGTCCCCGCTCCCCGTCACCGCCGCGCCTGACTGACCTGGTACGTCCCCGCTCCCCGTCACCCTGTCACAGCCGCGCCTGACTGACCTGGTACGTCCCCACTCCCCGCACCCCGTCACAGCCGCGCCTGACTGACCTGGTACGTCCCCGCACCCCGTCACCGCCGCGCCTGACTGACCTGGTACGTCCACGCTCCCCGCTCTCCGTCAACCCGTCACCGTCGCGCCTGACTGACCTGGTACGTCCCCGCTCCCCGTCACCCCGTCACAGCCGCGCCTGACTGACCTGGTACATCCCCGCACCCCGTCACCCCGTCACAGCCGCGCCTGACTGACCTGGTACGTCACCACTCCCCGCACCCCGTCACCGCCGCGCCTGACTGACCTGGTACGTCCCCGCTCCCCGTCACCCCGTCACCGCCGCACCTGACTGACCTGATACGTCCCCACTCCCCGTCACAGTCGCGCCTGACTGACCTGGTACGTCCCCACTCCCCGTCACAGTCGCGCCTGACTGACCTGGTACGTCCCCACTCCCCGTTACCCCGTCACAGCCGCGCCTGACTGACCTGGTACGTCCCCACTCCCCGTCACAGCCGCGCCTGACTGACCTGGTACGTCCCCACTCCCCGTTACCCCGTCACAGCCGCGCCTGACTGACCTGGTACGTCCCTACTCCCCGCTCCCCGTCACAGCCGCGCCTGACTGACCTGGTACGTCCCCACTCCCCGCACCCCGTCACCGCCGCGCCTGACTGACCTGGTACGTCCCCACTCCCCGTCACAGCCGCGCCTGACTGACTTGGTACGTCCCCACTCCCCGTCACAGCCGCGCCTGACTGACCTGGTACGTCCCCACTCCCCGCACCCCGTCACAGCCGCGCCTGACTGACCTGGTACGTCCCCGCACCCCGTCACCCCGTCACCGCCGCGCCTGACTGACCTGGTACGTCCCCACTCCCCGTCACAGCCGCGCCTGACTGACCTGGTACGTCTCCGCTCCCCGTCACAGCCGCGCCTGACTGACCTGGTACGTCCCCACTCCCCGCACCCCGTCACAGCCGCGCCTGACTGACCTGGTACGTCCCCACTCCCCGTCACAGCCGCTCCTGACTGACCTGGTACGTCCCCACTCCCCGTCACAGCCGCGCCTGACTGACCTGGTACGCCCCCACCCCCGTCACAGCCGCGCCTGACTGACCTGGTACGTCCCCACTCCCCGTCACAGCCGCGCCTGACTGACCTGGTACGTCCCCACTCCCCGTCACAGCCGCGCCTGACTGACCTGGTATGTCCCCACTCCCCGTCACAGCCGCTCCTGACTGACCTGGTACGTCCCCACTCCCCATCACAGCCGCGCCTGACTGACCTGGTACGTCCCCACTCCCCGTCACAGCCGCGCCTCACTGACCTGGTACGTCCCCGCACCCCGTCACAGCCGCGCCTGACTGACCTGGTACGTCCCCACTCCCCGTTACAGCCGCGCCTGACTGACCTGGTACGTCACCACTCCCCGTCACAGCCGCGCCCGACTGACCTGGTACGTCCCCACTCCCCACTCCCCACACCCCGTCACCGCCGCGCCTGACTGACCTGGTACGTCCCCGCTCCCCGTCACCCCGTCACAGCCGCGCCTGACTGACCTGGTACGTCCCCGCACCCCGTCACCCCGTCACAGCCGCGCCTGACTGACCTGGTACGTCCCCGCACCCCGTCACCCCGTCACCGCCGCGCCTGACTGACCTGGTACGTCCCCGTACCCCGTCACCGCCGCGCCTGACTGACCTGGTACGTCCCCGCTCCCCGTCACAGCCGCGCCTGACTGACCTGGTACGTCCCCACTCCCCGCACCCCGTCACCGCCGCGCCTGACTGACCTGGTACGTCCCCGATCCCCGTCACCCCGTCACCGCCGCGCCTGACTGACCTGGTACGTTCCCGCTCCCCGTCACCCCGTCACCGCCGCGCCTGACTGACCTGGTACGTCACCACTCCCCGCACCCCGTCACCGCCGCGCCTGACTGACCTGGTACGTCCCCGCTCCCCGTCACCCCGTCACCGCCGCGCCTGACTGACCTGGTACGTCCCCACTCCCCGCACCCCGTCACCCCGTCACCCCGTCACCCCGTCACCACCGCGCCTGACTGACCTGGTACGTGTTGTTGAGGAAGTGCACGGGGATGGCGTGCGGCAGCGAGTGGTGGTACGGGTTCTTCAGCAGGATGGACAGCACCTCCATGCGGCTGGGCCGCGCCTGCCGTCCACCACGCTCCAGTGACCGCTCCAGCGCCCGCTGGCAGTACGCCGCGTATTTACCCGTCTCCGTTCTGAGGCCGGAGAGATGCAGAGGTCAGCAGGGTCAGCAGGGTCAGCAGGGGAGAGCCGAATGTCGACAGAGTCGGCACGGTCAGCAGGGGAAGTCGACAAGTCAGAGCAGTATCGACACGGTCAGCTGGGTCAGCAGTATCGACACGGTCAGCAGAGTCAGCAGTATCGACACGGTCAGCTGGGTCAGCAGTATCGACACGGTCAGCTGGGTCAGCAGTATCGACACGGTCAGCTGGGTCAGCAGTATCGACACGGTCAGCTGGGTCAGCAGTATCGATGCGGTCAGCTGGATCAGCTGGGTCAGCAGTATCGACACGGTCAGCTGGGTCAGCAGTATCGACACGGTCAGCTGGGTCAGCAGTATCGACACGGTCAGCTGGGTCAGCTGGGTCAGCAGCATCGACACGGTCAGCTGGGTCAGCAGTCAGCAGTATCGACACGGTCAGCTCTTCTTCAAGCCAGAATCTGTTTATGTCGGTACATTACAGAGGTTTAAACCTATCTCCCACATCCCCCCAGTGGCGGATCCAGGGTTAGGTCAAGGAGGGGGCCACGTAGCAAAGTGGGCCCCCATGCCTTGGTGGGCCCTCAGGCCTTGGTGGCCCCCTCAGGCCTTAGTGGCCCCTCAATTCTTGGTGGGCCCTTTTGACCTTGAATACAAATGTGGGCCAGAATGGACCCTTTTAGTGCAAAATATGCCTTTCACATGCCAAAATGGGCCCCTGCGAACCAGAATTGACCCTCTTCAAGCCAGAATCGGCCCTCTGGAGGTCAAAATGGGCCCTTTATAAGTCAGACTGAGCCCTTTGGAGGTCAGAGTAGGCAAATTTACTTGCGATTTGTTTAAACAACTGAGTGAAATTCGTTTCGAGACACTTTGACCGGCTATGGGCCTCCTCGGGGTATTGGGCCCCCTGCCCCCCCCCCCCCCTCTGGATCCGCCACTGCATCCCCCACTCACTTGGGGTCGGCGTGCCGGAGCAGGTGCAGTTTCAGGTACCAGAGCAGCTTGTTGTTTTTCGGCACGAACAGGCTGACGGCTAGCGCAAGCAGCTGCCATGTTTGGACGAACACGTGCGGCGCCGGGTTCGACTTGCTGTCGGCAGCCGCCAGCATGGCCGCCTGCGCTGCCGCCGCCGACGGCTTACCGCCCGACGAGTCACACAAGAACAGAGACTGTGTGGCGCACAGCAGCATGTTCTGAGGGGAGGGGGCGAGGTCAGAGGTCACACAGGAACAGAGACTGTGTGGCGCACAGCAGCAGGTTCTGAGGGGAGGGGGCGAGGTCAGAGGTCACACAGGAACAGAGACTGTGTGGCGCACAGCAGCAGGTTCTGAGGGGAGGGGGCGAGGTCAGAGGTCACACAGGAACAGAGACTGGGTGGCGCACAGCAGCAGGTTCTGATGGAGGAGGGAGGGGCGGGGTCAGAGGTCACACAGGAACAGAGACTGGGTGGCGCACAGCAGCAGGTTCTGTAGTGGTGCCGGGGTGGGTCAGAGAGTGCTTGGGGGCCATATTGATTGAGACACAGTCACGGTGCGGGAAGATTTGCTGTAGATGCTATAAAATGTGAAAGTAGTACTCAGTCACGAATTTACAAATCAAGCCAGACGCCAGAGCTGAAATGCCCGAGAAGATGGGGATGCGAGGTGTGACACAGAGAGCATAATTATTTCCCTCACACACAGATACCACTAACACACCCGGACATACAACGCCATACCACACCATTCCCTTGTGACGCTCACTCACTCACTCACTCACTCACTCACTCACTCACTCACTCACGCACTCACGCACGCACGCACGCACGCACGCACGCACGCACGCACGCACGCACGCACGCACGCACGCACGCACGCACGCACGCACGCACGCTCTCGCTCTCGCTCTCGCTCTCGCTCTCGCTCTCGCTCTCGCTCTCGCTCTCGCTCTCGCTCTCGCTCTCGCTCTCGCTCTCGCTCTCGCTCTCGCTCTCGCTCTCGCTCTCGCTCTCGCTCTCGCTCTCGCTCTCGCTCTCGCTCTCGCTCTCGCTCTCGCTCTCGCTCTCGCTCTCGCTCTCGCTCTCGCTCTCGCTCTCGCTCTCGCTCTCGCTCTCGCTCTCGCTCTCGCTCTCGCTCTCGCTCTCGCTCTCGCTCTCGCTCTCGCTCTCGCTCTCGCTCTCGCTCTCGCTCTCGCTCTCGCTCTCGCTCTCGCTCTCGCTCTCGCTCTCGCTCTCTCTCTCTCTCTCTCTCTCTCTCTCTCTCTCTCTCTCTCTCTCTCTCTCTCTCTCTCTCTCTCTCTCTCTCTCTCTCTCTCTCTCTCTCTCTCTCTCAAGGGCGCAGCAGCTACTAGACGATGTGGCGGCCATCCCTCTGATCTGACACCACCCCCCGGGGGACTGGTGTTTCATCACTGTCATCCTACGCCTCCCGTAGCGTCCGGCGTCCGGACACGTCCCGCCGCCTGGCAACCCGACGCGGTCTACCATTCCCCGAACCCCGTCCAGCCCAGCCCAGCCCAGCCCCGTCCAGGCCTCGCGCCGCGCCGCGCCGCACCACTCTGTTGGTGTTGGGCCACCCTGCACGGAGACGGGACGGCTCTCTCCCGGACAAATGGCTCACTCGGCGCGCCGTTCCGGGACGTAATACCGTCTCCAGTGGGCACCGCATGCAAATAATGCCTCCCCGGGGCCGGACACGGTCGTTGCTGAGACAGCAGGGTATTCGTTTGGAGGTCGGCTTGGCACGGGAAGCAGGACGAGACGTACAATCGGACAGCGGACACGCCAGTAGAGAAGTACGTCATCAAATAACGGCCGGCGGACACACCGGCAGAGAAGTACGCCATCAAATCTCGGACAGCGGACACGCCCGCAGAGAAGTAAGTCATCAAATCACGGACAGCGGACACGCCAGCAGAGAAGTACGTCATCAAATAACGGCCGGCGGACACGCCAGCAGAGAGGTACGTCATCAAATCACGTCGCGAGAGTTGATGACCCAAAGTCAGCAAGAACAAGACAATGTGTGTGGCTGGTGTTTGGTGTTGGTGGTGTTTAATAATGGCTAGTGGACGCCAATTATAATCCGGTTACTATTTAACTTGGCCTTCCTCTGGTGCCCGTTACCATCCCCTGTACAGAGTCCTCCGCCGGGTCAGGCGTGTCCGCTACTATATCTACCAAACTCCACCACTCTGGTGCTCGTTACCGTTCTCTGCACCTCTTCTGCCGGGGAGGGAGGCGGCGGCAGCCACCGTCGGCCCGTGTTTGGTCACTGAGTCTGCCAAGCTGGGAGAGGCGCAGCTGAACTGGCAATATATACAGCACAGCGCAGCACATACAGCACATACAGCACAGCACATACAGCACAGCACATACAGCACAGCACATACAGCACAGCACATACAGCACAGCACATACGTGACAGCGCAGCGCGGCACTACAGCTGAGTGCCGATCAGCCCGGCCCCAGCAATAGAAACACTGCAGCACATGTGCGAAGCAAATCATAACCATGGGTGAAGGTACGACTGGAGACGTCTCAATAGTATATAGTAACTATTACATATTACAATATAATTTACACAATCGGTACCCTAACAAATTGTATAGCTATAATGCTTGGAGTGCGAAATAAATGACGTTAATGGTCTCCAGTCGTACTGCCAAAACAATCGGATATAGGGGGCGCCAATCGCGGAGAATCGCGTGCAATAATGCCGAGGGACCAAGTATATTCAGGAAGAAATGAATCCCGTAACGAGCTCTTCAACTACAGGAGCCATCCAACATTGCGATATAGCCCAAGGGTGGCGCAGAGCGAAACTTATTCCAACTTAAAAGGGACAATGATGACCACTCAAGCTGAATGGCGAGTAACAAGACGAAGAAGGAAGCCCCATAAATAGGGAATAATGGCACAAACTACGCAGCCAGAGAATAAGCACGACGCAGCTAACTGCGAGGAGCTATGAGGTGTGATAAAGTATAGTGTCTGGGAGTCGTGATCCCTGTCACGGGCGACATGCATTCTGAATGAAAGAGGAACGTAGAACCCGGCCCAGATCACGCGAATACCCGGCTATAAAGCGGATGACCCCGAGCCACCCGTCAGCTGGGTTCACAGGTTGTCGATATCGATAAGCCATCACAGGACCCCTATATAATCCCTATATGAACCCATATAGCAACTGGAGTAACGACCATTTCTTTCAACTATACCGTTTCCCCATCAGGGAACGGATAGAAAATAATGTCTTAACAAGTTGTTGCCTTTCTCCCCAGATATGATATATATATATATATATATATATATATATATATATATATATATATATATATATATATATATATATATATATATATATATATATATATATATATATATATATATATATATATATATATATATATATATATATATATATATATATATATATATATATATATATATATATATATATATATATATATATATATATATATATATATATATATATATATATATATATATATATATATATATATATATATATATATATATATATGATATATATTCTTTTCGCAAGGTCGCTCTCCCACCTATCCCCACTCCACATCCCACCTCTCTGTCGGCCTCCCCCTCCCTCCCCCAGTCCCAGGGTCGGCTCGACGATTGGCGCCTCCCTCTCCGCCTCCTCCCCGCTCTACTCACACTGGAGTGTTTGATCTTGGTGACTGCGCGCCCTACCTGGACGCCCAGCCGCTGCTGCACGTGCCGCGCTGTCTGGCGGGCCAGCAGCGCCAGCAGCTCGTCCTGCAGCTCGGGACGCTCACAGCAGAGCTGCAGCGCGTTCTGCGCCAGCGCCACGTGGTAGTCGATACCTGCAGAGTCGACCAGCACCGAGGCGAACAGCTGCACAGACTGCAGGGAGGGGAAGGGAGGGGTGTCAGTCGACCAGCACCGAGGCGAACAGCTGCACATACTGCAGGGAGGGGGAGGGGAGGGGAAGGAAGGGAGGGGAGGGGAAGGGAATGGAGGGAATTCAGGGGAAGGGAAGGGAGGGGAACGGAAGGGAGGGGAACGGAAGGGAGGGGAAGGGAGGGGAAGGGAGGGGAATGTAGGGGAATGTAGGGGAATGGAGGGGAAGGGAGGGGAAGGGAGGGGAAGGGAGGGGGAAGGGATGGGAAGGGAGGGGAAGGGAGGGGAAGGTAGGGTAAGGGAGGGGAATGTAGGGGAAGTGAGGGGAAGGGAGGGGAAGGGAAGGGAGGGGAAGGGAGGGGAAGGGAGGGGAAGGGAGGGGAAGGGAAGGGAGGGGAAGGTAGGGGAAGGGAGGGAAGAGATGGGGAAGGGAGGGGAAGGGAAGTGAAGGGCAGGGAAGGGCAGGGAGGGGGAGAGGAGGGGAAGGAATGGAGGAGAGGGGAAGGGAATGGAGGGAATGCAGGGGAAGGGAAGGGAGGGGAACGGAAGGGAGGGAAACGGAAGGGAGGGAAACGGAAGGGAGGGGAAGGTAGGGGAAGGTAGGGGAAGGGAGGGGAAGTGAGAAGGGATGGGAAGGGAGGGGAATGGAGGGGAATGTAGGGGAAGGGAGGGAAATGTATGGGAAGGGAGGGAAGGGAGGGGAAGTGAGGGGAAGGGAGGGGAATGTAGGGGAAGGGAGGGGAAGGTAGGTGAAGGGAGGTGAATGGAGGGGAAGGGAGGGGAAGGGAGGGGAAGGGAGGGGGAGGGAGGGGGGAGGGAGGGGAAGGGAGGGGAAGGGAGGGGAAGGGAGGGTGAGGGAGGGGAAGGGAGGGGAAGGGAAGGGATGGGAAGGTAGTGTAATGTAGGGGAAGGGAGGGGGAAGGGAGGGGAATGGAGGGGAATGGAGGTGAATTGAGGGGAAGGGAGGGGAAGGGAGGGGAAGGGATGGGAAGGGATGGGAAGGGAGGGGAAGGGATGTGAAGGGAGGGGAATGTAGGGGAAGGGAGGGGAATGTAGGGGAAAGGATGGGAAGGGATGGGAAGGGAAGGGAGGGGAAGGGATGTGAAGGGAGGGGAAGGGGAAGGGAGGGGAATGGAGGGGAAGGGAGGGGAGGGTAAGGCAGGGGAAGGGAGGGGAAGGGAGGGGAAGGGAGGGGAAGGGAGGGGAATGGAGGGGAATGGAGGGGAAGGGAGGGGAAGGGATGGGAAGGGAGGGGAATGTAGGGGATGGGAGGGTAAGGAAGGGGAAGTGAGGGGAATGTAGGGGAAGGGAGGGTAAGGGAGGGGAATGGAGGGGAAGGAATGGGAAGGGAGGGGAATGTAGGGGAATGTAGGGGAAGTGAGGGGAAGTGAGGGGAAGGGAGGGTAAGTGAGGGGAAGGAAGGGGAAGGCAGGGGAAGGGAGGGGAATGTAGGGGGAGGGAGGGGAAGGGATGGGAAAGGAAGGAAAGGGAAGGGAAGGGAAGGGAATTGAGGGGAAGTGAGGGGAAGTGAAGGGAGAGGAAGTGAGGGGAAGTGAGGGGAGGGGAAGGGAGGGGAAGTGAGGGGAAGTGAGGGGAAGGTAGGGGAAGTGAGGGAAATGGAGGGGAATAAAGGGGAATGGAGGGGAAGGGAGGGTAAGGGAGGGAAGGGGAAGGGAGGGGAAGGGAGGGGAAGGGAGGGGAAGGGAAGGGAGGGAAGGGGAAGTGAGGGGAAGGGAGGGGAAGGGAGGGGAAGGGAGGGGTGTCAGTTGACCAGAACAGAGGCGAACAGCTGCACGCTCTGCCCGGAGAGAAGGATGGAGGAGTCAATAGTGAGTGATGCGGGATCAGAGTAGAGTGGGACGGGGAGGGAGGGGCGGGGAAGGGCGGGGGGCTGGGTATATCGGCGCTTGCTGGCCAAGTTCATTGACATCTCATTCCAGGAATAGTTTTTGAAATATGAAGGAATGTTCGGGGACTAAGACAGTCATTGCACACAATAAACACCCCTAGATAGACACATTACATCGTTTCCAAAAGTAAACTTGTTTTTTTTTTATTATAGCAAATTCAAACGAAGCATCACAGTTTTGTATGCACTTCTGACCAAGTAAAGCCCTCGCTACCTAGCCTTGATCATCACGAGTCTGATGGACGAAAATCAGTGCGCTGGAAACGTTATCTAGGGAAACATAAAATACAAACAAAAAGCCGCCGAAGACCAATGCGAGATACACACTGAGTGGCCGTACTTTAAGTTCTGATAAACACCAGCAGGACGGAAAGCTAACAGCTCGCAGGCTACGGGCCACGTCTGGATGGCGGCTGGAAAGTTCGCAACAACAAAGTAGCAAGTTTGGCACAAACAGTGCTCATCGCACCAGCTCCAAAGACCAGCGGCGATAAAAAACGCCGTGTCGCGAAAAAGAAAACAAGAGATTAGTAAAAAACTTTGGAAAAAGACCACAAGAGCTTCTAGCTGAAAGTTCTGTGTTCTGCGGTCGGAGTACTGAGCGCAGTTTGCAGATAGTTCAACCAAGCTGACTTCCTGAGAGGCGAGGGACCGATCGATCCCTGACAATTTTTTTGACTGAATGGAGCGTAATCATTGCTGGCAAGTCGTTCCCCAAAGTTGTCAGTGGATGTTTGAAAACCTCAACATAATCATGAGCAGTCATCAGAAGAACAAGGACAGCACCAGCACAACTGTCCATTGCCACAGCACAAGACACTTCAAAGGCAAACACACATACAGCGAGAGCTTGTCAGCATGGGAGCCATACCTTGAATAATGTGTTGGCCTCGAAGTGAATCGTATCTAGAGCTAGACAGAACCACCGCTGACAGCAGCCTGTGTTGCGGGGCATACTGTACTGTACCTTGAACAGTTTGGCGGCCTCGGAGTGCAGGGCCTCCGGCATGGTGGTGTGCGGCTGCGCGGGCGGCTCCTTGACGTGCAGCAGCAGTGGGTGACGCCACAGCAGACACTCCGAGTCTCCGTCCAGCTCCATCAGACGCTGCACCATCTGCTCAAACTGGGTACCGGCCGCGCCGCCGCCGCCCGAGACCACCGTCAGGTGGTACAGCCACTGGTCCTGTGATAGAGAGAAACGGGCAGCAGGGGGTCAGTGCAGACACTGGGTACCGGCCGCGCCGCCGCCGCCCGAGACCACCGTCAGGTGGTACAGCCACTGG
>JAXIVJ010018913.1:20000-21578 GCA_036785665.1 Chirona hameri
CTGTCCGGAGGGCGGGCGTCCCCACCCCGACCCGGAGTCCTGGCTAGGAAGGCTGGCGTCTCCCTGCTCCACTTGTTGGGATGTGGATAAGGATAGGTGAGCGACTGGAGAGAGGTTATGCGGAAGGAAAGGGTACCAGAGGGCCAGAGGTTCTGTAAAGCTGGGCCATACAGGCAAGTACCATAGTTGGGAAAGCCGGCCGCCTGTCGCCAGCCGAGCCGGTGCGTACCTTGTCGCCTTTGTTGGCCATGATGAAGTAGGTAGGACTCTGGTGGCTGGGGAACACGCCGATGGTGAGGTCGGCCGCCTGCGGGGGCGTGTCCGAGTCCTCGTCCGAGTCGGTGATGTGCGACACCTCCTCCACACGACAATCGCGCATGTTGATCTGGCCCGACGCCACCTGGCGGGCACGAGACGGGGGTCGGGTGAGGTCAGGTGGGGTCAGGTGAGGTCAGGTGGGGTCAGGTGGGGTCAGGTGGGGTCAGGTGGGGTCAGGTGGGGGTCAGGTGGGGTCAGGTGGGGTCAGGTGGGGGTCAGGTGGGGTCAGGTGGGGGTCAGGTGGGGGTCAGGTGGGGGTCAGGTGGGGTCAAAAACAGGCCAGGTGAGGTCAGTCCAGGTCAGGTCAGATGAACACGGGTCAAACCAGACCATGTCAGGGTGGACCACAAATACCAGGTAAGGTAACACTAGTTAAAGCCGTTCATTCGATATCCGAACAAAAATCCCTTCAATGTCCGTTAATTTCATATGTAGAATCCACTTCATCAATATTTCGCCACAACTATCAACAACAAACGCACACAACAGAAAAAGGCTACAACACACAGTTAGCCATTAACGAAGCCGCCAATAACCGCTCACGCCGCACCGTATCACCCACAACCCGCTCAGTTTACACCCTTACCCACCAGTCCACCCCTACCCACCAGTCCACCCCTACCCACCAGTCCACCCCTACCCACCAGTCCACCCCTACCCACCAGTCCACCCATACCCAACACTCCACCGCTACCCACCAGTCCACCCCTACCCACCAGTCCACCCCTACCCACCAGTCCACCTCTACCCACCAGTCCACCCCTACCCACCAGTCCACCCCTACCCACCAGTCCACCCCTACCCACCAGTACACCCCTACCCACCAGTCCACCCCTACCCACCAGTCCACCCATACCCACCACTCCACCGCTACCCACCAGTCCACCCCTACCCACCAGTCCACCCCTACCCACCAGTCCACCCCTACCCACCAGTCCACCTCTACCCACCAGTCCACCTCTACCCACCAGTCCACCCCTACCCACCAGTCCACCCCTACCCACCAGCCCACCCTACCCACCAATCCACCTATACCCACCAGCCAACCCCTACCCACCAGTCCACCCCTACCCACCAGTCCACCTCTACCCACCAGTCCACCCCTACCCACCACTCCACCCCTACCCACCACTCCACCGCTACCCACCAGTCCACCCCTACCCACCACTCCACCGCTACCCACCAGTCCACCGCTACCCCCACCAGTCCACCCCTACCCACCACTCCACCGCTACCCACCAGTCCACCCCTACCCACCAG
>JAXIVJ010018914.1:5000-21571 GCA_036785665.1 Chirona hameri
AGCCCGGCTCGGCGTCGGGTGTGACGCACCATCCGTCTCAGCTGGTCCTCGTCCATGTTGCGGGCGAAGTTTTCCACGATCACCTTCAGCTGCTTCAGGGTCTGGGGCTTGCGACTGACAACATCATCCACAGCTTGAGGTCAGAAGCTGAAGTCCAGGCAGGATAGACCCGGACTGTATGATGGCCAATGATGCTGAATCTTGCGGGAGATCAGCCAATCACCGAACTTCGACCTCAGGAACTGCATCACCGAGGGTGTGATGTGTGAAGGCGCGCCATCCTGCTGAAACGAGTACCCTCTTCGGGTTGCTTGGGCACCAACATGAATAAAAGGGCACTGGTTTCAGCAGGATGGCGCACCTTCACACGTCACATCCTCGAGGTTGAAGTTCAGCGATCGGCTGATCTCCCGCAGGATTCAGCATCATTGGCCACCATACAGTCAGGATCTGTCCTGCCTGGACTTCAGCTTCTGACCTCAAGCTGTGAATTAGGTCGTCAGTCGCAAGCCTCGAACTCTGAAGCAGCTGAAGGCAATCATGGAAAACTTCGCCCCCAACATGGACGAGGACCAGCTGAGGCGGATGGTGCGGCACACCCGACGCCGAGCCGGACTCTGCTGCGCGGAGGAGGGTGGACACTTGGAGCTGCTATTGTAGAGGAACGCTGAACAATAAATTAATTACGTTTATATGACAACAAATGTCCCACCTTAGGCATTATATTCATGTGCGTTTGTTGTGGTTAAAGTTATTATATATCCCTGTAACTGTGGTTTACTTTATTTCATTCAATAATGATCACCCGGTAACTCCAGTTTGCTTAAACAGCTCGTCTTTGGCAGCTCGGCAAGGCCTTCGTACAGCACGAGTTAAAAGTTAGCGGTCGATTCGATACATTCGATACATTCGATACTTTCGCAGAAATTGTATAGTTAGCAGACGATTCGAGACATTCGACACATTCGATACACTCTCCAAAATAGCATTGTTTGCAGCTGACTAGACATTTTCGATACATTCCATACATTCACCGAAACAACACCTTTTCCAGCCGACTCGATAGATTCGACACATTCTATACATTCGCAAAATGTGTTAAGTTTGTGGCCGATTCGAAACATTCGATAAATTAGCAAACTTGTCCTGAACACCAGAACATAGCAAACATACCCCTCATTTGAAAGCTATGGCGAGGTAAAAAATTAGTCCCGCTTTGCACTATCTTCCTTTGTTTGCTTGATTCTTTCGCCAACATCCTACGGTTCGCAGCCGACTTGATACATTCGACACGTTCGATACATTCGTCAAAATGGTATTGTTCGCAGCCGACTAGAGATATTCGATACATTCGTCAAAATGGTATTGTCCGCAGCCGACTAGAGATATTGGATACATCACCCAGACACTTTACTCAGCCGACTCGAGGGATTCGACACATTGGATACATTCGCAAAGTTTGTTAAGTGTGTGACCGTGCCACGAGCTTTCAAATGAGGGGTATGTTTGCTATGTTTTGGTTTCCAGTACACGTTTGCTAATTTATCGAATATCTCGAATCGGCCACAAGCTTAATACATTTTCCGAATGTATCCAATGTGTCGAATCCCTCGAGTCGGCTGGGTAAAGTGTCCGGGTAATGTATCGAATATCTCGAGTCGGCTGCGAACAATACCATTTTCACGAATGTATCGAATGTGTCTAATATCTCTAGTCGGCTGCGAACAATACCATTTTGACGAATGTATCGGATGTGTCGAATGTTTCGAATCAGCTTGTCACTATACATATTACATGCGAATGTATCGAATGTATCGAATGTCTCGAATCGTCTGCTAACTATACATGTGAATGTGTCGAATGTCTCGAATCGGCTGCTAACTTTACAATTTCTGCGAATGTATCGAATGTGTCGAATGTATCGAATCGACCGCTAACTTTTCACTCGTTTCAACAGCCGACGTGTGTCTACCATTGTTTCGGGTAAATTAAGTAAAATACTTAAACGGTGATTTGGAGCGCACACTCACACAAACACGCACACTCATCCGTCAGTCTTACAAAATAGCAAGAGCTCAGCACTGGCTGGCGGCAACAAAAGTTCCAGTTCCAAGAGTTCCCGGCAGAATGCTGCTCGACAAGTCAAACAACACTCCGGCTGGCCCACGTACCGAACACGTGTACTGAACCGTGTCAGGTCCGGTTGCAGCTCGTTAAACTAGCCGCGCTGCTGTTTGAATACAATTGAGGAACATTCGCAACCCAGGAGTTCAGTGAACGGTACGCCAAGGCAGCGGCCTATCGCCTTGTTTAGTTCTTAGTTTATTGTATTCAAGTATATGAGCAACATGCAACAGTGGCCTAATTACAGCTCAAGTACAAAGTTTAAACACTTAAAATTAAACATCAAACTAGAAGGCCTGCAATTTATATGACCATGTATTTATATAGCCATTGATTTATATAGCCATTGATTTATATAGCCATTGATATATATATATATATATAGCCATTGATTTATATAGCAAGCTAATTTATATAGCCAGCTAATTTATATAGCCAGCTAATTTATATAGCCAGCTAATTTATATAGCCAGCTAATTTATATAGCAATCTAATTTATATATCCAGCCAATACGTTCGAAGCCCATGAATCGGTCCGATTTAGGTATTTATTAAGCATAGGACACATTACTGCCATTTATTTATATAGCCAGCTAATATATATAGCCAGCCAATTCGTTCGCTGCCCATTTACCGGTCCGATTTATTTATATGTTATGAAAGCGATTTGGACAGAACTGCAAGGCACAGTGGCACTGCAACTTAAGACTTGATGCAAGTCTTAACGACGGGCACCGCACACTACGTACGTACAAAGCAAAACCATTTTCGTTCTGTTCCTCGTTCCGTTCTCGTTTTTCTGCCAAGTCCATGCCGTTCACAGTCTCAGCACAGTTTAGCCGTTTAATTGCCGGGAATATGTCATCCGGCTTCAACAAAATCTCCCAGACGGAGGTGCCACGTCACGCCAGTCATGCGATCATTGCTGAAGTCTCAGCGATTTCCATCAGCCATGTCGGCTGCGGGATAAACTACAGGCCAATCACCGGCCGGGCCCGCAGACCGCCGAGGCCGTGTATTAGCATCAGGAAGAATTTACGTTTGTCTTCAGCATAAGTTACCTATTAGCTAGAAACGAAATATTTTGGGTGGATATTGGTCAGTAAAGACGGCGATATCCGGCTGTATAATTTTGTTCTGGAAATTCGTCCTGGTTTTATCCTATACGTTGTTGGGAAGAATATAATTTGAAGAAGAAAAAATAATGAATTTCAATGCCAACGCCTGGCAACCTGCCTAAATATTACTCACACAGCTTTGTGTTACAGATATAATTTGAAGAGAGTATCTTCGCCTGCAAAGTGGTGAAGTCTCAGCGTTCTATGTCCAACAGTTTTCGAGCACCGATGTCAATACTGGAACATGCTCTAAAATGGTGAATTTCGTATGTAAGTGGTCATAACTTAGTCCGTGTGACACGCTTCGCTCTCAACGACATGTCATACGTCAGGCCAATCTATTCTCTATCGGATCGTGTTTATCGCATGTCGCTGCCACCCTCGGGTTCCGAGTTATCGGCCCGAGATCGACGCTGCGTTTGCCCGTTTTCGGCGATTTCTGAATTTTTCCGTTTCCCATGTAAACCAATGACTCAGTTGTCGGCCGACACAGCGGCCGACACGTATGTCGAATCGCCTTGAAATTGTATTACGATGGTGCGCCCCTACTACCGGACCTGCGTGCCACATTTCACGTACCCAGCTGCAACCGTTGTCGAGTTATTAGCCCATTTGTGGATGACACGTGTTCGTACGTACGCACGCACGTGCTGACATGTTATTGCGCTCGCTCGTCCTTCCGTGGTGTATGGGAAAAATCTGATTATGAGCGGCCCGACCCGACCCGACCCGGCCCGTGGCGACGCTTTTGAGAAGCTCATATCTCTGCAACCGCACGTCCGATTGACAAGCGGACTTCTTTGCTTAGCAGCCCCATCTAACCTACCCTGTTTGAGACCAGTACCGACTCATGTGGGTGACTACCACTGCGCGTGGCGCGTGCCGCGTGAGGGGCGTTGAGAAGTATTTTATCGCAATAACTCCGCAACGGCTGGGCAGATTATGTGAAAATTTCGTGTGTGGTTAGGGACCCCTCAGTTGCCACTTGTACACAACTCAGGGGTGGGGTGACTCTGCACGTGCTCACGTGCACACCCCTATTATATATCTCAGGAACGGCTGAGCCGATTGTGTTCACATTTGGTGTGTGGTTAGGGACCTCTCATCCGCCAGATTCCCACAAGTCAGGGGTGGGTGCCTCTGTACGTGCGCACGTGCACATCCCTATTCTGTATGTCAGGAACGGCTGAGCCGATTGTGTTCAAATTTGATTTGTGGTTAGGGACCTCTCAGCCACCGCCTTTCCACAAGTCAGGGGTGGGATGGCTTTGCACGTGCGCACGTGCACACCCCTATTCTATATCTCTGGAACGGCTGAGCCGATTGTGTTCAAATTTGGTGTGTGGTTAGGCCGAGACCTCTCAGCCCCCACTTTCCCACAAGTTAAATGTGGGTGCCTCTGCACGTGCGCACGTGCGCACCCTTTTTTGTATCTCAGAAACTACTTGCCCGATCGAATTGAAATTCCCCATACATTTCCTTCGCGCTCGCTCGTTCATCGCCAACTACGGCTCCTTACTGGTGATTACCGAGCAGGCGCGAAGTACCCGTGAGGTTTCTCGTCAACTTACTAGACAAGCTTACATTTGACCCGGCCCGACCCGGCCATACAGACGCTTTTCGGAAGCTAATAACTTTGCAACCACAGCTCCGATTGAGATCGGGTTTTCACCATTGGATAGGACCATCAAATCAATTTTGATTTTGTTATAGTACGTTCTGATAGGGGTGGTACCACAGCGCGTGACACCCGTAGACGTCGAAATTAACACAAATCATTCTTGATCAAAAATGGCTTGATTTATCTAAGCATTCGTTTTTGTATACGCTGAAGTTTTTGTATACGCTGAAGCAGGCAGCGCTCAGGACGTACTCCCTTTTGGAGGATTCGAGAAAGGAGATCATGTACAATTTAATAAAACTGAATTTTTATGTTGGCATGCATGGAGGCCTGACAATTTTTATGGGTCACTAAAAGGACTAAAAGGACTATGTGTTACTACCACGTATGCTCCCGTACCGTTTCATATTTCAAACCTGTTTTAGCTTTACCAGTGCGCGCCCGCTCGGTCATCGCCCAAACAGGCATTTTACTGGTTAATAAGATAGATCAATAGCACATACAAACACAAACCTAAAAATACACATACAAGTACACAAACACACAAACCTAAAGGCTAAAACCTTGAAGAGGAAGCAGGAATAATACAACTTCCGGAGTTGAGAAATGAAATACTCTCCTCGGACAACAGTGAGTTATGTGCATGGGTGCGGCTATCGCAGTTCGGAAAACCGAGCCTGATTTACCTGTGGCGTCGGTATAAGAGGATGCAAATAACAACCGCGACACAGCGACTCGCTTAGCTGGGGTATGCGGCGGCTCCCGGTACCGGCCGGCTGCCGACCTTGGTCTGGGTGACAGAGACACCCGGTTTGTAGGTTAATCTCACGCCGATCGCCCGTCCTCTCCGCGGCGCCTGTTGAGCAAGCGTCCTAAACACCGTCGCCGCTCCCTGCACGTCCGTCCGTGCATCGCTCCGCGACCATCTCATCATCTCTGTTTAGGTGTTTATAAACCGGCGGCGGCATCACTCACTCATAGTCCACACAGCCACGGGGCAGACCCACCGTGTGACCTGCGGACCTGCGGACCTGCCCCGTTCTGTGCCTCTCGTGAGCGGTCAGCAGAGAGAAGTCACTATCAACAGAAGGGACAGAGGTTACTATCAGCAGAAGGGACAGAGAGAGCGAGAGCGAGAGCGAGAGCGAGAGCGAGAGCGAGAGAGAGGTCACTATCAGCTAAGGGAAAGGTCACAGTCAGCAGAGGGCAGGGGTCACGGTCAGCAGAGGGCAGAAGGCAAAGGACACGGTCACACATCAGCTGGGGGAAAATGCCACCTGTGGGACGGGCCGAGCCAGGAAGGCCACATGTCACCCTCCGCTGCACACTGCAGTCCCGTTTCCTGCCCGCCTGCTGGTGTGGTACCGGACTTCCGCGGCGGCGGCGGCGGTGGCTGTAGACATTAGCAGTGACGGGGGCGGGGCGGGGGCGGGACAGTCGCGGTGGTCGAACATTAGGAGCCTCGGCTGGGCTGGGTGAGGCACTGTAAACATTCGACGTAGGGTCACCCCGCCATATGGCTGCTGCGATCGGTCCATTTGTATTGGACTCTCTTCCATGGGCTCGTCTTCAAGGAAATGCAAGAAAAAATGCCCGCTTGTAGTGCAGAACGAAATGTCTGGGGAAATACTGTCCCGCAATACGCATATCTGAAGCTATGCTGTTCCGCAATACACATATCTGAAGCTATGCTGTCTCGCAATACACACATCTGAAGCTATGCTGTCCCGCAATACGCATATCTGAAGCTATACTGTTCCGCAATACACATATCTGAAGCTATGCTGTCCCGCAATACACATATCTGAAGCTATGCTGTCCCCCTGCAATACACATCTGAAGCTATGCTGTCCCGCAATACACATATATGAAGCTATGCTGTCCCGCAATACACATATCTGAAGCTAGCTGTCCCGCAATACACATATCTAGAGGAATGGTGCCTGGCACCCAGCGTGGCGGTTATGCGTTTGCCCATAGAGACCAAGAGCAGGCAAACTTCGTGCCCGCACGTGATCCGCAGGCACACTTCGTGATCCGTGTATATCAAGCTGTCAAGTTCGGTCACTTGTGACCAAGTTTGGAGGCGAACTTTGGTCCTCTGGGCCACTGTGTAGTGTGCAGATATCGGTCAGAAAGTGCATCCATCGTCATCTGTCGCTATTCGCCATCACAACTGTCTGCTACACAGACTCGAGCCAGCCACCTCTGTCAGTCGCATGACATTCCTTGCAGGCCAGACCACCTGTAGTGTGACCCCGAGCCGTGTCTGGACAGGACGGGGTCGATCACGGACGGTCCGGCACGGCACGGGGGTGGCCGGTGGCGGTCAGAGGGGGCGGGAGGGGGACCGAGAGGCAGGCCCGTAGCCAGGCTGAATTTCCAGGGGTGCACACAAATTACCAAAGGGTGCACAACCACTGTCCATTAGCTTCGATTTACCAACCCAAAGTCTTAGCATGTATACAATATTGTACCTGAACATAATTTTATTGAAAGGTGTCCTACTTAGTGGATTGCACTGAAAGGTTTAAAAGCGCTTGTGTTCAATCGTTTTTGCTCGATTGTGAATGTCCATTTACCTTTACCTTAACTACTGGGGGTGCACGGACAAAGATCAGAGGGTGCGCGAGCCGCGAAGCTCCCGGGGGTGCACGGGCACCCAGTGCACCCGTCTGGCTACGGGCCTGCCGAGAGGTGGTGTCAGCCGGCACCGGTAGACGTCACGTAACACTCAGGTCACGCCATGTTCGCGACGGAAGCCGGCACATGGCGTCACGTTACCTCACGTGACGTTCAGTCACGTCACGTCACGTCACGTATGACGGGTGTGTTCCAAACACGAGGGCGCATTTTTGTCTCCGTTGACCTGGTACGGTCGCCCGGCACGTGACTGCGGTGTCAGTTTCCCGTGTCGGCATGGGTCATGTCCTCTTTCGTGACCGTCTGTGACCAGTGAACACCTGCCATTATCATTGGACAACGGAATGCATATCGCTTTTAATTAAGGTCGATTTTTTATCTCTCACTTATCTGGCTAAATGCCACCAGGGTTGTTGTTTACTTAACAAACACGGCACTTGTTACATCGATGGCCGTTGTGTTCATTTCAGACTGGTTATTGATTAAACTCTGATTGAATCGATTGGAATCGTCTAATCAAAATTCCTTGAGTAAAAAAAATCGATTCACCACCAGATCATGAATCGCGAAATTTGGATTCATGAATCGCGATTGAATCAAAACCCGCATGCTGATTGAATCAAAAGATTTATGTATATGTATATGTATAGGTATGTATAGGAATAGGCATATGCATAGGCATAGGCATGGGCATATGTATACCTATCCTATAGCTATAGGTATACCTATCCTATACCTATACCTATACCAATACCTATACCAATACCTATACCTATACCTATACCTATACATATCGTATACGTATACGTACACGTACGTACACGTATGTGTAATGTAATGTAATGCATATGTATATTATATGTATATGTATATGTATGTATATTAAATGTTGAATCAAACGTGAATCGATCTTTGTGTGATTCTTTCAGAGAATCGGAAAGAATCAATTCTCAAAATGGTATCCATGAATCGATCGGTGATTGAATCATTCAGGTTCCAAAATGAATATAGTGATTGAATCGTTCCCAAAAAAAGTTAATAAAAAACAATCTGGTTCCTTTAGCTTATAGTGTCGGGCTGCTCAGGTTTCCGAGAAGGGTGATCGGCTCATCGGATTAAAAGGCACGCAACACTTCCGAAGAAAAACCAAATCGCGTTGGATTGAGATAATACGGCTTATTCTGAGTCCAATAAACGCGCTGGCATGCATTCCAGACTGGTTATTGATTCAACACTGATTGAATCGATTGGAATCGTTCAATCAAAATTCCTTGAATCAAACAATAATTGATTCACCACCAGATCTTTTGATTCATGAATCGTGATTGAATCAAAACCCGCATCAAATCTAGGGTAATTGAATCACAAGATTTAACGATTCTTAACGATTCAAGTACACTGGTAAATTGTGCAAATACATGCAGTCCCAGTGGCTACATTCGTTTATACTGAAATAGTCTTGCTGTTACATTGGTTTAATGATCATATATATGTATGTTTCCATTTGTATTGATATGACATAAATTCACCACATATATTTAAATGTTGAATCAAACGTGAATCGATTAAAATATTTGTTTTGATTCTTTGAATCGGAAAGAATCAATTCTCAATTTTTTCCCCGTGAATCGAACGGTGATTGAATCATTCAGATTCCAAAATGAATCATGATTGAATCGTTCCCAAAAAGCTGAATCAATAACCAGTCTGATGCATTCAGCAGCAGTTGGATGTGTAATGTGTATTCTCGGCTGGGGGCCGTGTGACAGCACTGCAGCGGTGTCTGCCACGGTGGTCTCTGGTGTTGGTAGCGTCGACACTGGTAACGCCGCCGACCGGCCTGCATTCGCAGTTACACCACTTGGGCTGTTCAGCAGACCATGCAAAACATGGCAACGCCGCCACTCCGTATCATGCAACACCACACAGTGCAGCCGAGCACAACACAGCACCACCACGACACCTCGCGGCACAACACAGCACCACGACACCACCACGACACCACCACGACACCACCTCGCGGCACCACCACGACACCACCACGACACAACCACGACACCACCACGACACCACCACGACACCACCACGACACCTCGCGGCACCACCACGACACCACCACGGCACCTCGCGGCACCACCACGACACCACCACGACACCTCGCGGCACCACCACGACACCACCACGACACCTCGCGGCACCACCACGACACCACCACGACAACACCACGACACCACCACGAGACCACCACGACACCACCACGACACCACCACGACACCACCACGACACCTCGCAGCACACCACAGCACCACACAACACCATAGCACCTAACAACACCAAATTCCCCGCACCACCGCACCTCCGGTGATCCGCATGCTCCACCCACGGCCAGTGGACGGCAGCGGCGCCTCTCCAGCGGACAGTAGGCTTCAGACAGACGGCAGCGGCGCCTCTCCAGCGGACAGTGGGCTACAGGCAGACGGCAGCGGCGCCTCTCCAGCGGACATTGGGCTACAGGCAGACGGCAGCGGCGCCTCTCCAGCGGACAGTGGGCTTCAAGCAGACGGCAGCGGCGCCTCTCCAGCGGACAACGGGACACATTCGTCACTCACTGAGCTCGCTTTGTCCGCGGCCCGCGGGAGTGTCGGCGCCGCGCCCGCAGATAGGCCTCGATTGGCCGTGCCATGTCCCGCGCAGCCAAATGCAATGGAAACAAAGCTGGCCGGGTGCGGGCTCGGTTTTTCCCTGTCAAGAGGCGGCGGGCCGCAGCAGCGCGGTCAGCACCGGCCGGAGCCTTGGGTTGGGGTTTGTTTTATGGCCTTGGGCCGGAGTGGGGCGGACGGCGGACGACGAAACCACCTGGCAACAGTAACATGAGGTGGTGTAAAAACTCGCCTTTGCGAGTTGGGTCCTTGCCAAAATTTCGCGCGCGTTAGAAAATGGAGTTTCGTGTCGACGTGAATTGTAAACCAGGCGCCATTCGCAGTGCATTGTAAATATAACATTCTGGAAACTGATGCGAGTTAGACCGGTTCTAACTTCTAAAACAAAAACGAGATAACCGTGCGCAAAGCATTGTCCTTTTCACACTTCAGCATTTCGAAAGAGGCTCATCCCTCAGCCGCGGCTTCTATGCAAAGTCAGGGGCTGACATATCTCACTTGCAGTCCGCAGCACATACCTAATTCTCGGGAGCAAATAGCAATCCGGGGATCGTGGTCACGATCCGGACCGCGGGGATCGTGGTCCGGGGATCGTGGTCACGGACACCGTCCCGGATCTTCTGATCAGTGATCACGACATTCGTATCTCTGTACCGTTACCATATGCCGAGATATCCTTTCAACGATATATCGTTGAAAGGATATCTTCGTACTCGGTACTCCGCATAAAAACTTGGGGAATATTGCATAATTTCCAGCACCGGGCGGCAATATATAGGATCCTTAATCTGACCACGCTGTCAGCATGGTGGCGACAGTGGTGAAAGTGGTGACAGCGGCGACAGCGGCGACAGCGGCAACAGTGGTCACAGTGGCGACAGTGGCTACAGTGGCGACAGTGGCGACAGCGGCGACAGTGGCGACAGTGGCGACAGTGGCGACAGTGGTGTCTCGTCTTCGTCTGGCGTCCCGCCAGAGATTGGCCGCCTCCACAGTCCACACCGTCCCCGGAAAGCTCCACAGGAAGCTGCCGCGGCCGCTTTGGTACCGTCACTTCCGTCACGATGTCATGATGACAGGGGCGGATCCAGGATTTTCTAAGGCAGGGGGCTTCAGGCCTGAGGGCGGCATATTTCCTCGGTGACGGGGGCGGCATGGTGCCTTCCGAGGGCGGCATAATGCCTTCCGAGGGCGGCATAATGCCTTCAGAGGGCGGCGATGTACCTTCCGAGGGCGGCATAATGCGTTGTGAGGGCGGCAAGATGTCTTCTGAGGGTGCCAGGGTGCCTTCCAAGAGTGCTACGATGCTGTTGGTAGACGCAAGGGCGCCCTGGCGGCCTCCCGAAAATGCTACGGCGCCTTCGGCGCCGGCAAATCCTATAAAAAAAATGGCGCCGCGGCGCCCTCGGGCATCCCGGCGCCGAAGGCGCCGGGATGCCCGAGGGCGCCGTTTTCTAAGGCAGGGGGCTTCAGCCCCTACGCCCCCCCTGGATCCGCCACTGCATGATGATGATGATGATTGGTGTTTTAGGGCGCCCCATCAGGATGTCATGGGACGGCCGACTGAACCTGTCACCGAGCCGGTCACCCGTGCTGAAGCACCGTGGCGTCACGGGCATCTGAGGCGTAGCGAACCTGCTGTCGACTCAGCGGTCGGCACCGTGACTGGGTTTGATTTGACAGCGCTGTCGCGTCGCGGCCCCCCAGACGCCCTGCAGCTGGCCGGCGCCGCTGCCGGCGGCGGCGGGGCTTCAGTTCGCAGCTCGCCGACAGTGGAAGAGGAGGAGCCTCGGGGACGTGGAATTGGGTCAGACCGAGACGGCCCTGAGGCGTTGGCTGGCACACGCCGAGCCGGAGCCGACATAGCGCAAAAAGCAGACGCCGACGCAGACGGCGGAGCCAGCTGCGCGGGACTGAGTGGGAAGAGGGAGGAATGGGAAAAAGTAAAGTACGAGGAGGATGGTTGTGGGAAATGGAAGGTGAACTGAGGAGGAATGGAAACGGATCGGGTGTCTGAATCAGAGATGTGCGGCGATCACTGGCGAATCCAGCCGTCTTTTTTTCTTGTCTTTTTTTTTTTTGGGGGGGGGGGGGGGGGCAAATCGGTGGGAGGCACTGGCCGTGAGGGCATCTTTTGTGGCAAAAAGGTACCCCCATTTTTCCCCCGCGGATTTGGTATTCGAGCTTAAGAAATTAACTTTTCAAATGCACAACAAAAAAAGTGGATTTTTTCCGAGTTTGTATTTTTTTTTTGGGGGGGGGGCTTCCAAAACACAAAATTTCGGAAATCTGAGATAGCCATTTTGAAGAGAATGTCATTTCATTTCTTTTGATATTTAGTATTTGCAATTTGCTTCAAAACTCTATTTTCTACGATTTTTCAAACATGTATCGTTTTTCCACCAAAACTGGCAGATGCTGCCACCTCCAGCGGGGTGCGGGTTAATCAAAATAATATCCTGCATATTCTTCAATTCGGATTGAGGAAACAACACAGAACGTACATGCGGATTGTGCACATGTACGATGAAGTTACAAAATCTCTACAAAATAACGAAATAACATGCTTCTTATATCTTGATTTACAGAAGGCTTTGGATACCGTTTGCATATAGATGTTCTTGAAAAAAATACACCACTTTGTGATACCAGGGGTTTCTACAACACGATAGAGTCATATCTTAACACGCGCTCTGGAGGGCCTCTGATAATTACACGCCCTGGTGGGGGGGGGGGGGGCGGTTTCCGCCCCCCTAAGATCTAGAAAACCACGCAACGTAGCGATAAGCGGAAAACGGCGTTAGATAGCTCGAGACAAGCTCTATGGAAGGTATTTCTTTTCTTTTTAGGTCATGTCAATATTGAGGTTACCAGAGGTCATCAACGGTAGATTTTCCAGTTTAGGATTTCGCTCGAGAAACCCCCAAATATCTCGGGAACTATGATAGTAAGGAACAAACGAAAAAAAGCAATCGAAAGCTCTTTAAATATTTAATCGCCATCTGTGCGTCTTCAAATTTGAGCTCAGGTCGATATTTTAGGCTGCAATATAATGTAATCAAATGTAAACAAAAATATGTTTGGGAAAACAGTTTTACGCAAATAACTTTTTATCTAATGAAGATAAGGTACTAATTGTGTTACGCCATCGTGTTTGTCTCGTCAAGGCGCTTCTAATTCAAAATCGTAGAAGGATAAATATTTCCACTGGGGGGTCGCTCAGGAAAGTACGAGCCAACGTGTTTGTCCGGATACAGATACAGATACAGATACAGATGTATATTCGGAACCTCCATGCGATGGCTTTATGGTATCCACGTCATTACAGTTTTTAAGAGCACGTCACTTAATTCACCCATTCGCATAAAATCGTACATGTAAAATTAAGATGAGAAAAGGCTAAATAATACAGGCGACGGATATATGCACACACATCGGATGGAATATCCTGTGATATTGTATGATTAATGATTATGCATTGTAGATATCGACACCGACAGCACCGCGACGCAAGTGACCAACTGTCCGTCTCACATCTAGGGGTAGGTTATTCCAGCTTTTCGTGGCTCTGTATAGGAAGCCACGTCGCGCAAACTCTGTCCTCACTCTGGGCAGCTGCAGCTACAGATACAGATACAGATGTATATTCGGAACCTCCATGCGATGGCTTTTATGGTATCCAATAACCCTCTAAAGGATGTGTGTCCAGACGAGATCTTTGGCCACCTCTGCAGGTCGACGCTGCGGTTATTGGTTCGAAAGATAACCAGGGGGGACGCCACCCCAGCCAATGGTGTTCGGCTGAGACCCCAGCCAATGCCGGGTTAATACTCGTACATTGTCAAAGCCTTGTACTCCTCTCAGACGTTACTAGCATACACTGAAAAACAATGAGAACTTTGACTGATCTTCCTTCGAGAGCCTCACCGGCGCTCGACCGGCAAACCACCTCTACCACCACATAACCCTCTAAAGGACAGCAAAGGCCCTCTACAGATCGGCAGGGGCCTCTAAAGGCCGGCTGATGACCATCTGCAGATCGGCAGGGCCCTCTAAAGGCCGACAGAGGGCCCTATACAGATCGGCAGGGCCCTCTTAAGGTCAACACAAAGCCCTCTACAGATTGTCTGAGACACTGCAGATCGACATGGCCCCTAAAGGCTGGAAGAGGGCCCTCTACAGGTCGACAGGGCCCTCTAAATGCCGATAGTCCCTCTGCAGATTGGCTACAGATCGGCAGGGCTCTCGAAAGGCCGACAGGGCCATCTAAAGGCCGACAAGGCCCTCTAAAGGCCGGAAGGGCCATATGCAGGCCGGAAGGGTCCTTTAAAGGCCGAAAGGGCCCTCTAAAGGCCGGAAGGACCTTCTAAAGGCCGGCAGGGCCATCTAAAGGCCGGCAGGGCCATCTAAAGGCCGGCAGAGAGCCCTCTATAGATTGGCTGGGGCACTCTGCAGATCGGCAGGGCCCTATAAATGCCGGCAGAAGCCCCTCTACAACCGACAGGGGCCCTCTAAATGCCGGTAGGGGGCCATCTGCAGATCGACAGGGCCCTTTAAAAGGTGGTAGAGGCCCTCTCCACACTGTCTGGGCCCTTTTGTACGTATTTGCCTTTAACAGACAAGCAAGTGCTGTTATTTATTTGTGTTACGATTTGTTTAGGTTGGTGGGCGTTCTTTTATGCGACGTAATGCGTTTCGCGGGCGCCTGACACCATCCAAAACACTGGGGCCTTCGTCCCCAGGGGGCCCTCGCTCGGTCGCCAGAGGGGCCTGACTGGCCTCCAGGGGCCATGGCCCCCTTGTCCCCCCTTGCCTACGCCCTTACAGGGTACCCCTGGTCTTTGACCTCCAGAGGGCCCCCTCTGGCCTTCGGTGGCCTTTCTGACCTCCAAAGGACCCCCTCTAACCCCTAGGGTCCCACCTGACTTCTAGATGGCTTCCTCTGGCCTTCAAAGGCCCCTCTGACCTCCATAGGACCCCCTCTGGCTTCCAGGGGCACATGTGACCTCTGCGATGGGGCCTGTGAGATGGGGCTTCTTTGAAGCATGGAGGGGCCTCCTTAAATGACAGGAGGGGCAAAAATATATGTTTACCCCCCCCCCCCCTTCCCTGCCCGACGACAGGGGGGGGGGGGCAACTGCCCCTCCTGACCCCCCGGTGGCGCCGCCGCTGGACACCGGGCTCTTCCGGTGGGCATGTCTGAGGCCTCACGGAGTCTGTCTGCTCGAAGCGTGTGAGCAGTCTGTGGAAAGCCTTCCGTTTCGGTACTTGCCGCCAGAGCCGCCAGACCGAAACGCCCTCCGAACGGCTCCCACAGACTCCCACAGTTCACCGTGCTTCAGCACAATTCAGCTGGCTTGCTCCTTGGTGAACTGGCTGTTTGACTTGAAGTGCGGTACAGGGCTCCTAATTCCTATTAGGATAATTGCTCATTATAACCAGACAACATCACCTGTGTTTAAAATGATAACTAAATAAAATGTCCCAATGTCTACAATTGATTTCAGCACGTGCTTATGAAAACTAAATATTATTTTACTTAAGCTCGTGACATGTTTATTTTTGGGTCATTAATTCTCGATCACCCAGATGGCTGAACTCCATACATTTGGTCACTCCTCACATACCTGTGACATTCGCCCCTAATTCTTTGATATAGGTAAGCTGTCTTACCATGTTTATTTTTTTGGCGACCCACCGGACGAGGAACGGGACGCAGGGACTGGACCCACGGCCTTGACGGCACATTTAGGTACATTGGCTTAGCATCGCTAAATATACGTGATTGAAATTAATTCCTTTTTTAGTCGGTGCAAGCTTATGTCAATGAGGATTATTTAATACAGTGGGATAGTTTCATCAGCATTATCTGCCCTTATCATATGTCCAATCTCTCACTCATGTAAAACAATTAGTTTTTACTTGTTGGACACTAATGTTGTGTACAGTGTATGTGTAGCCGATAATGAAATAATAAAGCGACTTTGCATATTCTTAGCCTGCGAGGCGCGAGCGGGATTTACCCTATTGCCGACCCGGTTGACATTGGCTTAGCGACCTCTCTCCGTGCCCCCCACATTGTCCCTGTGATCCCCCCTCTTTGTCCCTATGAGCCCCCCCCCCCCCCCCCTGTGCCGACCCCAGATTCCTGACTGAGTGCGCCCCTGCGTGGGCTGACCTGGCCCGCCCGCGGCGCCGTGCTGGGTCGGCCGGAGTCGCCGGCCAGTGTGTTAGGTTGGCTCCTGCGGGCGGGGACGTTGCAGGCCAATACACATACCTAACACAATACACATAATTAAGAAATCATTGAACGACTCTCCGGCCTCTTGAACCCGTTGAAAAAATTCACGTCGGTCTAGAATCACATTTCTTTGCTTGCGCAGGTGCTCCCCGATTTTCTCTATT
>JAXIVJ010018915.1:0-17500 GCA_036785665.1 Chirona hameri
GACCTTGCAGAGTCGGTTCCCATTACGAATCGCCATGCTCAGCCGATTGTGGCGTAATGTTGTGCTGGGTTGGCAAGGCATGTGGTGAGACTAAATAGATATTTTGTGTGATTTGGATTTGTTTTATATGCCTAATTGTGGTCATTTTGGAAAAACGAGTGCTCAATTCCCTTATATATCATAATGGCCGTTCCTTCAACGTAATATTTCTTTAATAACATCGTTCTTTATGTTGGGGTTTCACACTCTGGGGTGCCATGCTCAATGGTGGATATCATTTGGAGTGATATATTTATGTGATTGAGCAATATAAATTAATTTGTTAAACATATCAATGATACTTCAGGCACGTGTAGAGGCACCCCACCCCTGTGTAGAGGCACCCACCCCTGTGTAGAGGCACCCACCCCTGTGTAGAGGCACGTGTAGAGGCACCCCACCCCTGTGTAGAGGCACCCACCCCTGTGTAGAGGCACCCACCCCTGTGTAGAGGCACCCACCCCTGTGTAGAGGCACCCACCCCTGTGTAGAGGCACCCACCCCTGTGTAGAGGCACGTGTAGAGGTACCCCACCCCTGTGTAGAGGCACCCACCCCTGTGTAGAGTCACCCACCCCTGTGTAGAGGCATCCACCCCTGTGTAGAGGCACGTGTAGAGGCACCCCACCCCTGTGTAGAGACACCCACCCCTGTGTAGAGGCACGTGTAGAGGCACCCCACCCCTGTGTAGAGGCACCCACCCCTGTGTAGAGGCACGTGTAGAGGCACCCCACCCCTGACTGCACGTGTAGAGGCACCCCACCCCTGATGGTGCGCACGTGTAGAGGCACCCCACCCCTGACTTGTTGGAAAATGGCGGCTGAGAGATCCATAACCATACACCAAACTTGAACAGTGAACACAATCGGCTCAGCCGTTCCAGAGATATCCCGCGCCCCGGTGGGCCTCAAGACAACTTCGCTCTGTGGGGAGGGGGATACAAATGCCCCCCCCCCCACGCCCTCTAATTTGAAAACTAAAAGAGCTAGAAAGACGCAGAAAAAGGTGTTCGAAAGATCTTGATAAGGACATTCGAAGTTACTTCGGGACTCGGGTATTATTTGGCTCAGGTCAATATTGAGGTCACCAGAAGTAATCAAAGGATACATTGTCCAAGTACAGGACTTTGCTCTAGAAACCCCGAAATATCTCGGGAACTATGACAGTTAGGAACAAACGGAAAAAAGACAATCGAAAGCTCATGAAAAATGCAATCGCACTTGAATGCCTCACTTGAATTAATTTTAGCTAAGGTTAATAGTTTAGGCTCCAGAAGTCACTTAAGGTCAGGAGGGCATTTTTCTCTAATAGTTTTTTCATGAATAACTTTGTATTGGTTGATCATATAACATCAATTTTGACACCATCGTATTTTCTTGTCAAGGCGCTTCGAAACATGTTAATGGTTACCTGGTTAGGTCAACCAAATTTTGACCTCAGGACAAGGTCATTTGGTGACCCAGGTAGGTTATGTTGCATATGGAGCGATGCGACTCGACGAGACAAACACAGTGGTGTCTTTCGCACGTCTCTATCTTTATTCTATCCAGAGTAGAGTTATTGGCAAAAACGTGCTGGTGACCTCATATGACCTCAGCTGACCTTGCAGAGGTCACTGAGCAACAATTGCACCTGGGTCATCAAGAATGAGCTAAATTTATTTTTGTCGATTTCTCGTGGAATGCTCCAGCTACAAAAAGAAGATCATTGGGATTTTTTTTAACTGAACCTAATTACCCTACTTAATACTAGTAGACGTATTCCACTAAAATAACACGATTCTGTGAAAATTGGCCCTGATTCAATGAATATTCTCTGAATAGGAAGCATTTGTTTATGTCCTATTGAGTTATAATGGGGAGGTCACGAAATTGACCTGACCTTAGGTCACCGATACATAAAAAAACATCCGAGATATATGAATTGTAGGTACGTGACCTTATGAAATCCTGCAAATTTCAAATATATCGGGCAAACACAAACACAAACTACTAATTTAACACCCATCAAGCTAAAAATGACAGCATATCTGAAATCAGGGTGGGCAAAATGTCGACTAGAGGGGGGGGGGGGGCAAAACGGCTACTGGGGGGGGGGACATTCCCCCCGTTAACTTGTTACAATAGGCATTGCGACATTACACGATAGGTCCCCTCCCATTCCCACCCGGGCTAACCTGGGGGACCGATCCTTAGCATTTTTGCGGGGTCGGTCGGCCGGCCGGGGGTGCGGGTCGCCGACCAGTCGGTCGACGGTTTCGCACGCCCGGCCGGTGGCGAGGGGCGCCGCTTCGCGAACGGCAGCCGCTGTAAAACGCCAGGCGGCGCGGCGCGGGCATACCGCCGATGAGGCGTTTGACGTTGTGTGGATGATTGAATGTGTTGAAATGCAATTCAAGCAGCCTCGGCGACACTTAACTCGCGCCCCGTTGGGGGGGGGGGGGGGGGGGGTTGAATCTGCCCCCCTCCCGGGTTTTATCAATAACTTGAACACCATGATAGTTATGAACGTGAAACTTTCAGTACCTTATGCTGCATCAATTTGACGTCTTCTACCAAATTTAAATGACATTGATACAGTGTTTTGGGAGATCATGACGTTTTAATGACGTCATGTCATTCCATTTTTGGTGGAAAAACGATAAATGTTTGAAAATTCGTAGAAAGTAGACTTTTAAATCAAATCGTAAATACAAATCGTCAAAAGACAGGAAATTACATTTTCTTTAAAATGGCTATCTCGATTTGTCAAAATTTTGGGATTTGACTCCCAAAAAAAGATAAATATTTTTTTTCTTCGGAAAAAAAAAAAAATTTGTTGTGAACTTGAAAAGTGAATTTCTTAAGTTCGAATACCAAAATAAGGTGACCGGCCCAAATCAGCGGAGAAAAACATGGGGTACTTTTTTGCCACAAAAAGAGGCGCCTTCATGTGGGTGTTTGGGGCCCTCTTGAGGGCTTGCCCCCCCCCCCCCCCCCCCCCCCCCCTTGACGGATTTCTAAATACGCCACTGTCTATGCTAATGTGTCAAACGTAAGTAGCATCTCTAGTCAGAAGGTTATATATGTTAAAAATTCACTGGCATTTTTCATCGCTTCACAGCATGGCGTAATGACGCTGAATCAGTCATTATCGAATAAATAATCAGCCGTCGTGGTGATCTTGCACACGAGTAATGGAAACGATCGTGCTGCTTACTGGTTGCTGCCCTGGCTTCATGGACTGGCGGACGATACACCGTAGGGCACCGACGAGTTGAGGCCTGCGGATGCAGCTCTGATGACCTGGCGCCAATCAGTGAACAATACATGATTAACTTTGTTCACTGATTGTTATTTTGTGTTGTGAAGAGCGTGGTGACTGGCGACTGCCTTGCCAGGGGAAGACGCGATATACGGAGCCGGTGAAGAGCGTGGTGACTGGCGACTGCCTTGCCAGGGGAAGACGCGATATACGGAGCCGGTGAAGAGCGTGGTGACTGGCGACTGCCTTGCCAGGGGAAGACGCGATATACGGAGCCGGTGAAGAGCGTGGTGACTGGCGACTGCCTTGCCAGGGGAAGAGGCGATATACGGAGCCGGTGAAGAGCGTGGTGACTGGCGACTGCCTTGCCAGGGGAAGACGCGATATACGGAGCCGGTGAAGAGCGTGGTGACTGGCGACTGCCTTGCCAGGGGAAGACGCGATATACGGAGCCGGTGAAGAGCATGGTGACTGGCGACTGCCTTGCCAGGGGAAGACGCGATATACGGAGCCGGTGAAGAGCGTGGTGACTGGCGACTGCCTTGCCAGGGGAAGACGCGATATACGGAGCAGCCGGGGCGGGTGGATACCGATTATGAAGCACCGATCAGGAAGGCGATCAGGAATCATCGCGCCCTCTACAATACGTTTTGGATAGGGGTATACGGCCTAGAATCTCCCACCAAAATTACCTGCGACTTCCTCTGCCAAGGTGGGCATAACGCAGCACAGCCCGGTCTGGACCCGATCAGTTTCAGCCTGGGCTTGCCCGAGCACCTACTTGGGCTAGCCAGCGTGGGGCCACACTATACGCTGTTTAAAAGTGCATTGAGCAACTCGGGCTGTCCTCGGGCTAGCCCGCGCCCCAGATTGGGCCAGCCCGGGCTCTAGGTTGGGCCAGCCCGGGCTTCAGGTTGGGCTAGCCCGCGCTCCAGGTTGGGCAAGTCCGGGCCCAGGTTGGGCTAGCCCAAGCTTCAGGTTGGGCCAGCCCGGGCCCAGGTTGGGCAAGTCCGGCCCCAGGTTGGGCCAGCCCGAGCTCTAGGTTGGGCTAGCCCGAGCTTCAGGTTGGGCAAGTCCGAGCCCCAGGTTGGGCTAGCCCGAGCTTCAGGTTGGGCAAGTCCGAGCCCCAGGTTGGGCTAGCCCGAGCTTCAGGTTGGGCAAGTCCGCGCTCCAGATTGGGCAAGTCCGAGCCCCAGGTTGGGCTAGCCCGAGCTTCAGGTTGGGCAAGTCCGAGCCCCAGGTTGGGCCAACCCGAGCTCTAGGTTGGGCTAGCCCGAGCTTCAGGTTGGGCAAGTCCGAGCCCCAGGTTGGGCTAGCCCGAGCTTCAGGTTGGGCAAGTCCGAGCCCCAGGTTGGGCTAGCCTGAGCTCCAGGTTGGGCCAGCCCAAGCTCTAGGTTGGGCCAAGCTCTAGGAGGGCCCCTCAGGCCATCCGATGGCTATCCTAGGACGACTAAGGACCCCTCAGGCTGACTGGGCCCCTCAGGGCGACTGAGAACCCTTGTATCGACTCAGGGGCCCATCAGGTTGACTCAGGGCTCCTCAGGCCGAATCCCCCCAGGCCGATTGAGGGCCTCCTGAGGCCTCCTGAGGGCCCCTCAGGCCTATTGAGGGTCCACTCAGGCCGACTGAGGGCTCACTCAGGCCGACTGAGGCCCCCCTAAGGCCGACTGAGGGTCCTCTCAGACTAGCTCAGGCCGACTGAGGGTCTCCTCAGACTAACTCAGCCGGCTGAGGGCCCCTAAGGCCGACTGAGGGCTATCTCAGGCCGATTGAGTGCCCCGCAGGCCGACTGAGGGCCTACTCAGGCCGACTGAGGGCCCTCAGGCCGACTGAGTGCCCCTCGGGCCGACAGGGCCCCCTCAGGCCGACTGAGGGCCCCGTCAGGCTGACTGAGGGCCCATTCAGGCCGACTGAGGGCCCATTCAGGCCGACTGAGAGCCCATTCAGGGCGACTGAGGGCCCCGCAGGCCGACTGAGGGCTCTTCAGGCCGACTGAGGGCCCCTCAGGTCGACTGAGGGCTCCTAAGGCCGACTGAGGCCCCCCTGGCCGACCGATCGTCCCTCAGATCGACCGAGGGTACGTCTGGCCTGCCAAGGGCCCCTAAGATAGCTTAGGGCCCCTTATACAAAAATAAAATGGGCCCCTCAGCTCAAGGAGGTACCCGTGGTCACTGGCGGATCCAGGGGGCAACCAGGCCATGGCCCCTTCAACAGCCTCGAAGGGGGGGGGGGGGGGGGGGGGCAGCAACATGCTTTTTGCCCCCCCCCCCCCAAAAAGAAGAAGTTAACAATTTAATGTAAAAAATGAATTTGCAGCAATCAAAATCCAGCTATCCACAGTGAAAAACTGGAAAAATTTGGAAAACACGGCTCTTATCATCACATTCACATTTTCGCTTTAAAAAAACTCAACTGGACGAGAAAATAGCGGCCAGCAAGCTGTCAGTCGGAACTGAAGCTCGAACGAACATTTTTGTTTTACATGTAGTAAGAACATTTCATATGGTATCAATTTGGAACCAATCTACATACACTCTTTCGGCGCAAATGGCTGTCAAAAATGATGCGTTGCTTTTGTGGAAATAACTTTTCGGGACGGTGACCGTTCGGGAGAGGCCGCCTGGGGCGGAATTGGCCTCCATCTTGGAATTTTCCCTTCACGGTCACGTGTTTTTTATGGTGAACGTAAATAAACTTTCTTGGGATCCCCAACCCACTGCTTTACAACAAGAAGAATATGAAGGAAACCTTCATTAAAAACACGTGACCAAAATATGGAAGGACTTTTTCTCAGGCCCTCAGGCGGCCTCTCCCGAACGGCCACCTTCGGGACGCGTGACAGCGGTGTGTACAAAATTCATGTGTGATTCTCACGAAGGTCCCAATGCGCCCAAATAGTAATGTTTTTGACGCGTCAATATTTTGATCCAGCCCAATAGAAATAGTACTGGGAAAATGACCGATTTACAAACGGCAATTATGAAGCACTGGATAACAGTGATATGATGAATGGCACATGAATCTGTGCATTGTGCATTGTGGCAATACAGATTCAGCCACCTAGATGTAAGATGTTCAATAATTATCTTGGAAATTGATACATTATTGCTTTATAAGTGCATCAATTTTTTATCTCTTGGCTCACCTGAGTCCATTTTTTTTTAATTAAAATTAAAATCACTGTATCAAAATATTGATGCAGTAACAGCATGGGTAAATAATTTTGTTAAAAAAAACTTTTTCATAATAATTTAATGTAATTACATTACAAAATTAATTTGATTTACAAAATACAAACTTGAAGATTTAAAAAGGTAATCCTAATAAAATAACAGAAACATATTTGATGTAATTTGTCGCCACGTGATGGCGTCTCAATCTATCCCCCCAAAAAAAGCAAAAAAAAAACTTACGTAAACAGTTCGAGTCGTGACCGAGGTGGATGGAGTAAATAGTTGTGCATCAGATGGTGTGATTATTTTTGGAGACTGGCAATTTTCCGTGGGGACTAGGTGTTTTTAGTGAAATGTCAATAATTGTGCCCATTTTTGTTATCCTTAACCCGGCAGTCACTGGGGTATATTCTGTAACACGACTTACTGGGGGGGGGGGGGGGGGGGTAGCCCCCCTGGTATCTTCAGAATCAATGATCGCAGCGGGACGCGCAAGGCGGCATTCGAAAGCGCTCAATGAGAGAAGCCTAACGCAAACTTAAACAAATCAAATTAAGGTCACGTGTCAGGTCACGGTCAAGTCAAACGTCAAAATCGAGGTATTTGAGTTTATGGACAATACTTGCCATCCATGGCCTTCGATTGAGTCTATAGTCACCCAAAGTGCTGTCAAAGGTATGATACATATCCCACATGAGCTAAAGTGAGATTGTTGGAAAAGATCAAGGTCAAGGTCATGTCACAAAAGGTCACTACACAAAATATCTACGGAAGTCATGCAGCACATGGTTTATGGATGCTTTTACGCGTATAATTCGATAGTATCAGTCATTTTACCACCTGAATTCATTTACGTGAAGTTATTGTCAAGCTCAGGTCAAGTTCAGGTCACTGAAGGTCAAAATTTGAAATTGATAAATCGAAATAAAAAAGCATGTTTCTATATCAGTTTTATCTAAAGAAAACAGTGCTGGAATTTATTTGTCTGTATCCGGTCAATAAAATCCAAAAAACGCAATTTCAAAATATGACGTCATAATTTACCCATACTTTATATGCCATGAAAGTAAAAAAAGATGAAATCATTTTGAAATTTTGTATGGTAGTTGCCCATATGTTGTTATCTGATATATATTCCTTTTTTTCAATATCTTTTAAAAATTTGTTTTTGTGAGCATTTTTTTTTTTTTTTTTTTTGGGGGGGGTCAAAACCCAAATCTTTTGAAATTTCGAGATAGACGGTTTGTATCCCTTGCAATGTTCTACCTTTTAGCGTTTTTCGATTGCATTTTGCTTCATATGCGGCATTTGTACGGCCTGGCAAAATATAGCCGATTTTGGTGTAAAAATTGTGTTTAGTGACGTCACTAAATTCACTATATCTAAAAAAAAATCTGACGAAGTTTTTTTATTTTTTCTCTCATAGGGTGTGAAAATGATGCCCGGATAGGTACTGAAAGTTTGGCGTCGATATCTGCATTAGTTATTGAGATATTCCTAATATTCCTAAGGGGGGGGGGGGGAGCGGGGCTAAAAAAAACGCCCCCCCCCCCCCCAGTGACTCGCGGGTGAAAGGGATATTGCCACCTCCGGATGATTTCTAAAAAGCAACTTAAATTAATGGTGGGGATCAAGGATCGTGTATGCTCAAGCTCAAACTTGCTCCTGCAGCACCTAAAGCAGGGTATTAGCAATTTAGTTTTTCTGACTCCAAAACGTTGGTCCCAGCTGTGCTCAGTACTAGATTCATGATGGCCGCTCTCATCCAGTTTGGCTGTGAAATTGGCGCCCGCCCAAAGCCAAAGCGTCCGAATTCGCCGAGACTTGACCTTGTCTATCTGTGTTATAAGGTATTGATCACAAATCTCCTACGGCCCCAAAGCCGAGCCATAGCCATTCTTGCTGTTTTATTCATGCTTTCTTTATAAATGTATTCCGAAAGTTTTTGAATGGATGGATTTCCGAGGTCAGGACCCACGCCAAGCATAGCTTGTTGCGCAGGCCCTGACCCCACCACCTGATCAAACAATTCCTGGCGTCCAGCAGAATTTAGAAGCGAAAGTTGTACGTGCCCGACATACCTGGACACGGTCCGCCCCGCCCTCTGACGTCACCTGACCTTGAGTGTGACCGCTGCCACCGGCCGCAGGTCATGCCAGTCAGGGGCAAATAGCGAGCGCCGAAGCGACTCGAACCCGGGCTACCACTATACCGGGTGAGGTCAGAAGCCCAGCGCTCTCCCGACTGAGCTACAGGGGCGGACTAAAAGTGAGTTTTAAATGTTGTATTATGAAAGAGGCTATGGTTGTTGAAAATATAATTAACTGTATACGCATTTTAATTTTAAAGTGCACTGACGGAATGGTGATGAGGCGACTCCAATTTTACTAATGTGTGCCAATCATGAGTGGTGCAAATGTATTTTTTGATCTAATGGGGGAGTTTCAGGAACCAAATTTTGCAGGTGAAATGGGACACGCTTAATCCACCGATACACACCAAAAACTCCAATTGGCCTGCGAGATGGCAATATCCCTTTAAGTGCAGCGCCTATGACAACCTCCGCCCACTTTGCATAAAAAAAATTGACGCGTCAATAAATTGTTTTTTTATCCTAGTGCCAGCAACTGAATAGCAATTGTGCAATCAAAATCAAACAAATTATAGGTAGGTACCTAGGTGAGATAGGTACTTCCAGCTCAAACTTTATCAGAAGTATCTGCCCCCTCCCGGATTTTCTCAATAACCTGAAAACTATGATAGATATAAACGTAAAACTTTCAGTACCTTATGTTGCATCAAGTCTAAGTCTTCTCACTAACTCTCAATGAAATTGATGTAGTATTTTCGGAGATAATGACATTTTAATGACGTCATGTCATGCCATTTTTGGTGTACAAATTATAAATGTTTGGCAAATCGTAGAAAATAGAGTTTTGAAGCAAATTGCAAATACAAAACGTCAAAAGAACGGAAATTACATCTGCTTCAAATAAGCTATCTCGGATTTTCGAAACGTTTGGTTTTTGAACCCCAAAAATGAAGGAAAAAATGATTTGTTGTGAATTTTTTAAGTGAATTTCTTAAGCTTGAATACCAAAATAAGGTGACCGGCCCAAATCCGCGGAAAACAATGTGGGTACCTTTTTGCCACAAAAAGTTGTCCCCCCCAAAAAAAAACGACGGCTGGATCCGCCAGTGCCCGCGGTTGTCCATGGTATCACCCTGGATACGCCCTTGGCTGCAACAGTGCAACATGCGCCGAACAGTGCGCCGTCGAGACCCGTCTTACGTCACGGTACCGACGTCCGGTGATTGGCGCGGGCTGGCCGTGTGGCGCGAGCGGCTCCTGTGCAGACGTGCCAGTGGCGCTTGTGCGGCCACCGGTAGAGGCTGGTTTCGCTGGAGATGCAACGCAGCCCGCCGTCAGGCGTGTGAACCAAGTGCGGATGTGATACAGAAGTCGACTGGACTGTCAGGGAGGCCAGCGTGCTGGCTGGGACGCGACGCCTCTGGCCATGATGAACGACGTGTTCAGCGCCATGTCAGGCCAGGTCAGTGTTACCTCGCTGAGAGCCTCTGCTGTTGCCTGTTCACGCCGAGCAGCTGTTGCAGAAGGTGCGAGGGGGCGGCAGTTGGGCGCCTGGTCTGCGGCACAGGCTGCAGGCCAGAGCAGAGCAGTATCTGAAGTATACCTGCAGCGCAGTGTCGCCCAGCTGGTCCTGCAGCGAGGGACGCCGGACGCTCTGTCCCAGGAAGTCTTAGAGGGAAGAGTTCACCTTACATAACACTGGTTTGAACTGAGATAGCAGAGTTAGGCCCGGTCTTCATCGCACACGTTTGAACTGAGATAGCAGAGTTAGGCCCGGTCTTCACCGCACACGTTTGACTCCGTCGGGCACGTAACGGGCGTGCCAACGTTGACGTTCCAAAATGTGGAGGCCTTTCCACTCCGTCCACGCAGGTAGAGCGTCATACGTTGGGCGTACGGACGTATCATGTTTGGTGCATTTGTGGCGCGATGGAGGCATTCTGTTGTTTGTATTTGCCCAGCGTGTGAAATCAGTAGCTGTTCAGCACTGGATGTACAGGGTGTCCGGAAATGATTTGCCCCTTGTCATTACACCTACCCTTGTCCTTACCTACCTTTGTCCATACCTACCCTTGTCCTTACCTACCCTTGTCCTTACCTATCCTTGTCCATACCTACCTACCCTTGTCCTTACCTACCCTTATCATTACCTACCCTTGTCCTTACCTACCCTTGTCCTTACCTACCCTTGTCCATACGCCTTCATTCCCTCCAGAAACCCGCGGAACCAATGAAATTATACCACGCCAGCCGACCGGTGACCAGCCGAGTTACCACGCCAGCCGACCGGTGACCAGCCGAGTTACCACGGTAGTCGATCGGTGGCCAGCCGAGTTACCACAGTAGCCGACCGGTGGCCAGCCGAGTTACCACGCCAGCCGACTGGTGGCCAGCCGTCGCCGCCGCCGGCTCGCACACCGCCGGGGATAATGTGGGAGAGAACAATCTAATCTTTCGTGTTATTGCCTTCAATTAAGCTGTAGCATTTTGTCCTGATTGATGCTTATTCCTAGTCAGCACTGGCGGATCCAGAGGGGGGGGGGGGGCATTTAGGGCGGCCGCCCTCCCCCCAAGACCAAAGTGGCCTGTTTGCCCCCCCCCCCCAACGACCAAGCCTCACATGAAAAAACGATCGGTAATAATGTATAATGACTTTGCCTCTGTGCTATAAATAAAAGTTTCGATGGAAACAAATATCTGAGGCAATTATTATTAAAAAAAATCGAGCCGTGGCTCGATTAAAAAAAAGAAGAATGGCCTCGACTGGAAATTTGTTTATGTTTGGGCAGTGTGTAAAATACCTGCATATTATTTGGCTTTGCAGTTTGCTGTTGCATTTCCGAGGCGCTGTTTCGACGCTAAACTTCTCCCGCGCCGGGTCCTGAGGTCATTCTTTTTAAAAAAAAATCGAGCCACGGCTCGATTTATTTGTATAACAATGGCCTCAGTCATTGCTCGTCTTTAAGACAAGCAATGACTGACCGTTACCTGTTACCTGCTACCGAATGTAGACCTGTTACCGAATGCCTCTTAATCGCTAACGAAGGGTTTTACAATCAGGCACGTAGCCAAGGGGGAGGGGGCGCGCCCCTAATTATATAGGAAAGTAGCAACATAACACATAAATGCGCCGATAAACGACCCGATTTTGTTTTCTAACCCGCATATAATTGAATTTGTAGTTAAATTGCGCCGCGGAGCGGCGCGAAAATTTTGAGTTTTATTCCCTGGACTTCTTATTATTCTTACTGTCAAAAGGCTCAGGGTCCCTTCAGATCGTTTAGGGGCCCTCCGACCTATTCAACGCCCTTCCAACCTGTTCAGGGATTCATCAGGGATCCGCGAAAAGACATGATGTGGAATGGGTGATATATATTCAATACAAAGAGGGCTTACTTTACAAGAAAAAAATAATCGGAGTTTTCGGGTATATTGTAACACCCTGACGAAGGGTGTTACAATATACCCGAAAGCTCCGATTTTAATATTTGTATTTTGGAATAAGTCCTCTTTGTATTTAATCTTCATCTGGGATCTCTACGTGCTTTTGGCTCTTCCGGTCTGACCAGGGATTCGTAACTTTCCAGGGGCCCTCTGGTCTGTCCAGGGCAGTCTTGGAATTTTGGCCATTTTCTGGACTTTTTGGGTCCAAATAATTTTGCTCTCTTCATTTTTTTCTGGAAATTTGCTCTCTTTTCACATAATCTTACCGACATCGTAGCTAAAATAAAAGTTGATTTTCTTCACAAAGATTTAATATCTATTACAAATAAGGAATTTGTTCTTTCCAAGAAAATAATTTTTCAAAAATAAAAACCTGAATTTTCCTAACAATACAATTTTACTCTCCACCTATGTATTTTTACTCTCCGGGACCAGGTCATGAAACGAAAAATCCAACACTGGTCCAGGGGCCCTCCAACCTGCTCAGGGGCCCTTATCACCTGGAAAGGGACTGCGCTGATCGCTTTGTGGCCCCTCTGTGCAGGCTAGGGACTCATTCAACGTGTCCAGGGGGTCTCTGACCCGCTCAGGGCCCTTTCTGTCTGGTCAGGGGTCCCTCTGACATGCACAGGGTTCTTTTGAACGTCCAAGGGGCCCTCTGGTCTTTCAGAGAGGGCCCTGGTGGCTCTAAAGGGCCTCTAAAGTGCTCTAAACTATCTAAAGACCACGCTTTGCGTGGTATGGAGCCCATGATACCGCGCTTCGCGCGGTCTCGTCGGCCCTTTTCGGCGCGCTGCGCGCCCCGAAAAGGGCCCTCGCGCGCCAAAAAGGGCCCTTCTTGGCTCTAGGGGGTGGGGGCGGCCGCACCCGCCGCCCCCCTTAGTTACGTGCCTGTCAGGGGTCCCTCCAGTCTGGCTAGGAACTCATCTGGCATGTTCAAGGGCCCTTCCGACCGGCACAGGGACCCTTTTGGTCTAGCCAGGGGCCCCTCTGACTTGCCCAGGAGCCACTCCGACCTGCCCAGCGACTCTTCTGGTCGGACTGCGCTGGGTGCTTTTGTCGCCTTGCGACATTCTCCGAGGGCCCTCCGACCCCCTCCGAGCTGACTAGGGGCCCATTAGGCATGTTCAAGGGCCCTTCTGACCCACCTAGGGGCCCTTTCAGCATGGCCAGGGCCCCTCTGACCTGCACAGGGGCCCTTTTAACTTCCCAGGGGCCATCTGGTCTGTCCAGGGGCATTCCAACCTGCTCAGGGGCCCTTATGACCTGGCAATGGACTGCGCTGGCTGCTTTGTCGCCCTGCCGACATGCTCAGGGGCCTCTCGACCTGCCCAGGCGCCCCGCTGTGCTGTCTAGGGGACCCATTCGACGTGTTCAGGGGGCAATCTTACCCGCTCAGGGGCCCTTTTGGTCTGAACAGGGGCCCCTTTGACATGCACAGGGCTCTTTTGAACGTCCAAGGGGCCCTCTGGTCTTTCAGAGAGGGCCCTGCGGCCCTAAAGGGCCTCTGAAGTGCTCTAAACTCTAAAGACTAAAGACCACGCTTCGCGTGGTAAAGATCCCATGATATTACGCTTCGCGCGGTCTCGTCGGCCCTTTTCGGCGAGCGCAGCGCGACGAGAAGGGCTCTCCTGGCCTCCAGGGGGGGGGGGGGGGGGGCATCCGCCGCTCTCTTGACTGCGTGCCTGATCTCAGATGACATCAAAACGTACCGAAGGTGGAACGACGAGCCTCGTTCAGGGACGCACATTCGCGCGCCATATCCCGATCAGGAACCTCGCGCGTCTCCTGATGGACATGGCACTTGTCAGACTGCCACAGAGTTGAGCTTGCGCTGCTTCATCACGTCCCGAGACAGTCTGAGAGAACATTCAGCTCGTCCGCCCGTCAGGCTGGCCGAAAAGGGCTCAGCTGGCGGTTGGAGGGGCAGCTGCCCCCTCCCCTGCCCCCCCCCCCCCCATGTGGCGCCGGCCCTGAAATGTGATATACCTACCCACAAATGTGTTTAAATGTGTGTTCATCGGTGTGTGGTGGATGTAAATAAATGTGGATGTGCAGTTAACTGTTAATATGGTACGCGCCACCCATCAAACGGTGTGCCTTTTCAAGACGAGTGTCGACATTGTTTTCAATTGGAAATCCAATGCAAATTGACAAAGTTATAGCCGATAATAGTTTGAGCTAAGCGTCAATTCATCGTAAACGAAAAACAAACTGTCAAAATTTTATCGATATACTGCATGAACGCCGACCAGCCACTAATCAACAAATGCGTCTTATTACGAAGCATCTATTGGTAATTTTCAATTGGAAATCGGTTCACAATTGACAGAGGTAATTACTTAAAACTGTAACCACATGCAAAATGTATCCCTAATGTATCGCAGTTACAGGTGAATGTGCTTCTATTGCGGAGAATATCGTATAATGTATCGCAGTTACAGGTGAATGTGCTTCTATTGCGGAGAATATCGTATAATGTATCGCAGTTACAGGTGAATGTGCTTCTATTGCGGAGAATATCGTATAATGTATCGCAGTTACAGGTGAATGTGCTTCTATTGCGGAGAATATCGTAGCTACCGGTAGCTACCCAGGAAAAGGTGTGCCTTTTCAAGACGGGTGTCGGTATCATTTTCAATTGGAAATCCAATGAAAATTGACAAAGTTATGACCAATATTAATAATATGTATATTCCAGTTGTGGCCAATATATTTATATATTTAATATTATATATGCTCAAACCTTATCAGAAGTATCTGCCCCTTCCCGGATTTTCTCAATAACCTGAACACTATGATAGATATCAACGTGAAACTTTCAGTACCTTATCCTGCATCAAGTCTAAGTCTTCTCATCAATTCTCAATGAAATGGGAGATAATGACGTTTTAATGACGTCATGTCATGCCATTTTTGGTGGAAAAACGAGTAATGTTTGGCAAATCGTAGAAATCAGAGTTTTCAAGCAAATTGCAAATACAACACATGAAAAGAAAGGAAATTATATTTTCCTCAAAATGGCTATCTCGGATTTCCAAAATTTTGTTTTTTTAACCCCCCAAACAAAAATACCTTTTTTGTGAATTTGAAAAGTGAATTTCTTATGCTCGAATACCAAAATAAGGTGACCGGCCCAAATTCGCGGGAAAAAATAGGGGTACCTTTTTGCCACAAAAAGTTGCCCCCCCCCCCAAAAAAAAACGACGGCTGGATCCGCCAGTGCTTGTCAGGAGTATTGTTGAAATAACTGTTTTTTTCTTTTCTTAAATTTTAAGTTTGTTACCACTTACCAGAGTAACCTGATCAATGCAAACAATTGTATGATTTCCTTAATTGATGTGGATGATATTGCCGATACCTATAAAGCTGTATATATGATATTCTGAATTATACAAGTGCTCCTTTCATAATGTAATGTATCACCATATGCACCATATTTAAATCCATGTTTTGCTAGTTTTTGTGTGTGAGTCAACTTTGTATGTCCTTGTTAGTGAATACTGACATGGCAAATGGAAGTATGCCTACCAATGCCTTCCTTTGTCATCTTAGGTTTACACATTTTCTAGCCCTTGGAGTATGATATTTGTGAGGAATACGCCCCCTGGGTTAACCCCCCGCATATAATTCATATTTACCTTCCCCGAAGGATCCATGGGCTAGTTCCCTTACAACCATCAAATGATTGTCTACTTTTGTCTCTTCTTTCAACACGATTCGACGATAGACAGCGGAGTGAGGCCAATGGCCATCCTCCTTGTTTTTTTGCTTCCGTTTGTGGTACCTTTGCGCCTAATAGGTACATAAGATGTTAGTACCTACCAGACTTTTTGATTTAATACAGTTGAATGGCTATGACACTAATATCTATGTTTTGTTTTTGTGGTTTCAAAATGTTGCGGCAGCAATGTCGCATATCTCGTCACATTGTGGCAACAAACTTGATTGTGAGGCTGCTAGACGCCCCCGGACCACCAGGGGGAAAACGCTCCCGGGGGTGTGCTTTTTTTGCGTGACCTTGAATGACCTTGACCTCGTAACCTTTTTTCGTTGACCTCGTATGACCCCAGGTACATCTCTGATTTCAATGTACACCCCTGAATCCTGGGACATTTCGACAAGTCGAAATAACCCTCATCTCTCACCTTTTGTTCAAAATTGGTCTATAGGGTTATCATGCGTCCCGAATTCAGCTGTAGCAATATTAGCGCGATCTGACCTCAGGTTTTCGAGTTATAGCCTCGGGCATTTTGGCAAGGTCACGCTGCAGAGGTATTTTTGAAGGCCGAAATAGTGCATTTGACATAACCAAATGTCAAAAAGACTTATATGGCTGAATTCACAATGAAACGGATATTCTATTTCTGCTTTTTTGCGTGACCTTGAATGACCTTGACCCCGCGACCTCGTGACCTTTTTTCGTTGACCTCGTATGACCCCGGGTACACCTGATTTCAATGTTTGACTATGCAAAATAGTCGTCAATATTCGGACCAGAGTGGATACAACTCATTATGGCACCGTTTTAGACCACGCCGGATCGAATGGTGAAGACCCCGCCCAAATCGGTCCCATAGGTTCGCAGATATTCACCCGTTACCCCTCCCCCTTGGGGGTAATTCGAAAACACGCTCGTATATCGACGGAAAATATAGAAATTAGAGGAAAAACGCACCATGTTTTATTTGTTGCGTTGATAGGCAATCTAAGTGAACCAAAATTACATAAAAAAACGCCAAAAATCGTTGCCGACGACGTCATGCTCCGAACATATGGGACATATTTGAGTGGGGTTCGATCCGTCGTGGTCCAAAACGGTGCAGTTCGGAGTTTTAACTTATATCTACTTTGGTCTAAAATAAGTGGACCAAATTGGACCAAAACCGCCAAAAATCGTTGCAGACGATGTCATGTTCCGAACCTATGGGACCGGTTTGGACGGATTCTTCACCATTCGATCCGGCTTGGTCTAAACGGTGCTGTTTTGAGTTCTATCCACTTTGGTTTAATCGAAGTGGACCAAATTGGACCACAACAGCCAAAAATCGTTTCCGACGTCATGCTCCGAACCTATGGGACCGATTTGGGCGTGGTCTTCACCTTTCGATCCGTTGTGGTCCACGCCGGATGGTTGCGTGGTGTTGCTAGTCACCCTGACAATGTGTGTACCAACAATCGGGTCTCTAGCTGCAATGGTAGCTGAGATATCTGCCAATTACCCCTCTCCCTTGGGGGTAATTAAAAAACGCACGCATATTGGCGGAAAATATGGAAATTAGAGGAAAACGCACTTTTTTATTTTTTGCGTTATTAGGTAATATATTGGCAAGTATTTTGCGAAGTGAAAAATTGAAATCAGAGGTGTACCCGTAGCAGGTGTCTTGTTCTGTCATCTAAAATGCTAAATTACTGATAAAACATTTGCTAAAAGTAGAAGATAGCTCATATATAAATTGTATGTAACTGCCAAGGGAATGGCTCATTGCCGTTGCGATTCGCGCGATCTT
>JAXIVJ010018916.1:0-21552 GCA_036785665.1 Chirona hameri
AGCAGCTGGACTACGGTGGTGGCGGCGGCGGCGGCGGACTCAGGTCCCAGCTCTCAGACGGCAGGAGAGGGCGACGCCTGAGCTGCCATTCCGACGTCCATGGGCCAGCAGACTTCCATTTGTTATTGTGTTATTAATGAGCGAACCAAACAGTTGATATATCAGCTCTAATCATAAAAATGTTAATTGGGCTCGGTTGAGTGGCTTGGCTGGTTTGATGCTGCGCTATAATTGCTGAAAAATGGTTATATCTAAGTCAGCCGACGGCTAGTCAACAGAAGGTCATGTGGGCTTCCGAAATGCAGTAAGTGGCAGCTCTAGTATCTAACCAAAACCATCTGTCTCTCCGCCCCTGCCGAGACATCAGCTGAGAAGGGGCGGGGATGGGCGACGGCCCGCCGCCTGGGACGCGGCTCGTCGGCGCCACCCTCGTGACTAACGGCTCCGTCGGCACCGACAATCTCTCCCGCCGCCACCGACGAACTCTGCCGCCGCCACCGACGAACTCGCCCGCCGCCACCGTCGGCACCGACGAACTCTGCCGCCGCCGCCGACGGGCCGGCCAACGCCCCGCCCGCCGGCACTACCACGCCTGCGCACCGCCGGCGGCCGTTTGTCGGCCGGCCTGTGTCGCTCCGCGGCTGCTCCGTGACGGCCGCCGGCCGCCAGCCGCCAGTGGAGCAAGGAGCGAGCGCCGAGCAGCGGTCGCGAGCAGCGCCGGCACCCGACTGGCCAGTCCGCGAAACGGGCCTCGACCCTCCCCCGTCTCGGCGCTGACGCCGCCGCTGCCGGGCGTGGGGCCGCCTCCCGCGGCTGGGCCGGCCCGGCGCTCGTCGGCAGTCTCGCCGCGGAGGGCTGACCGCGGCGGTGGGTGACTCACCGCTCGGCGGCGAGCCGACATACATGGCCGCCACCTGCCGCCGGACACACAGTCGACCGTCAGCAGCCGGCGAGAGCGTGCTACCGTCGCCGCCGTCGCCGTCCGCGTGTGCACGTGAACGACCGCCGGCGATCGCGGTGCGTGTGGCAGTATAACACGGCGTGCCTCAGAGCAGCCGGCGCCAGTCTGCCGCCAGCAGTGTCCGGGTGTGGTCACGCCGCGTCCTCGAGCGGTGACAGCGCGAACATGGCGACTCAGGGACACGGAGCGACGCGCCGGCCGTCCGCCCGGTCATCAGACAGTGCCGCTCTCAGTGCACGGACTCTGAGGCCCACTTTGGTGGTCGTCTTCGTCATAGCACTCGCTGCGGCGGCGGCGGCGGGTGTCCCGCCCCCAGCCAAGGCCGATGTGCGCCTGCCCCGAGACGTCTCTCTAAAGGTGACGATGCGGCCTCGCGTGCGGCGTGCGCCCTTCATCGACGACGACGCGCTCAATAAGCTGATGCACTACGGCTACCTGCCCGAGTCGGACCGGGAGACGGGCGCGCTCCGGGACGAGTCGCAGCTGACCGGGGCGATCCGGCAGTTCCAGCGTTACGCCCACATCCCGGAGACGGGCGAGGTGGACGAGCTGACGCGGCGCCAGTTCGCCAAGCCGCGATGTGGGTTGCCTGATGTGCAGCCGCAAAGCCGCGGTAAACGCTACCGCCGCCGCCACAAGCGGTATGCCCTCCAGGGCCAGAAGTGGGACAAGACCGATCTCACGTGGACAGTAGCGTCGCACACTTCTGATCTTGACACCACGACTGTTTACCACGAGCTGGCCCGTGCGCTGAAGATCTGGTCAGACGCGTCCAAGCTTGACGTTCACGTACGTGCACAGCGCTGATGCTGACATGATCGTCAGCTTCCACACGGGCTACCACCAGGACGGGTACCCGTTCGACGGTACCGGCCAGATCCTGGCGCACGCCTTCTTCCCGGGTTACCGGCCGCGGGGGCGACGCGCACTTCGACGAGGCCGAGACCTGGATCCTCAACCACGAGGAGAAGAAGCGTGAAGGTGTGAGTCTGTTCGCCGTGGCCGCACACGAGTTCGGGCCACTCGCTCGGGTTGTCGCACTCGTCTCGCCAGGACGCACTCATGTTCCCGTGGTACCAGAGCGTGTCTGACGACACGCGGCTGCCCGATGATGACCGGCTCGGTCTGGAGCAGATGTACGGGGCTGTCAACACAGGGCCGCGCATGGTGCCCAACCCGCACCCGCCGCGGAAGCAGCCGCAGCCGACGCGGCCGCCGCGCAGACACTCCACCACACGTGCGCCTCGCCGGCAGCCGACGCGGCCGGCGCAGGCGCGTCCGGACGCGTGCGACACCCACTACGATGCCATCAGTGTCATCCGCGGCGAGACGTTCATCTTCTCGGGACAGTACTTCTGGCGCATCAACAAGTACTCGGGCACGCACAAGCCGGTGGCCGTCAAGATCTCAAACTTCTGGTACGGCCTGCCGAAGAACTTGACCAAGATCGACGCCGTCTACCAGCGGCCGCACGACCACAAGATCGTCATCTTCATCGGTCGGCAGTACTGGGTGTTCGACAGCAACACGCCCGAGGCCGGCTACCCGCGGCCGCTCACCGCGCTCGGCCTGCCGAGAGCCTGGACGGCCTCGACGCTGCCATGGTCTGGGGCCACAACGGCAAGACGTATCTCTTCCGCAGAGACATGTACTGGCGCTTCGACGAGAAAGCCAGCAAAGTGGAGCTCGACTACCCCCGTGACATAAGCGTGTGGCACGGGGTGCCCTACAAGCTTGACGCCGCCTTCCAGTACGGCGGCATCACCTACTTCTTCAAGAATCGCCAATTCTGGCGCTTCGACGACCGTCTGATGCGCGTGCACAGCCCAGTGCCGTCGCTCTCCGCCGTCAAGTGGATGGGCTGTCCGCTGACGACGGCACGCTCCGACAAACTCTCCTCCGAGTCGTCGAGTGCCTCCAGTCTTTCGCGCGTCGCTGCCATCTTGTTACTGGCGCAGCTGGTGACGCGAGTGTTGCGCTAGCGCCGAGCTCCCACTGCCACCCCTATTTAAGACTCGTTGTGATATGTTGTGGTGTAATTTAACGTGCAGCGCGCGAGTGATGGGGCGGGCGGGCGGGCGGGACTGAAGACCCCGCCGTGCCTGGAGGACAATTGATCTGCCGGGGACGTGCGAGTGCCCGATGCCTCGGTCACCGCGAAGAAATGGAACTCATCTCGAAGAGACGGACCAAAGAGTCTGGACGCCAGCGTGCTAGAGCTCTTTGAACCCATGTAGCACGTGCGGCGCCTCGGCTGCCGGAGCGGGGCGCCGCGAACCCGGAGAGCTACGCGAGCTTTCTCCACAGCCTAGTCCATGTCAAGCATCGCCAGTGTGTCCACGCTCGCTCTCACTATTTTTTTGTTTCATTGGCACGATGCGATCGCTTCATTGTACTCACGCCAGACTGTAGCTCTTGTGATCGAAGAGAAAACATAATAAAACCCATGTATTTCAGTCCGTTGGCTTTGAAGTCACAGGCGCTCATTGAAGTTGTAATTGCCGATCGTTCATAAAGGAGCGGCACTAATTCTGAGTGAACCAACCCGTGAACGATTCCAACAATAACAGCCGCTTCAGCAATCTTCATTAATCAACCAGGCCACCAGCAAAATAAACGTTATTGTTGACATTCAAACATTCCGTTCAAAAGTATGCACAGTAACAACCAGATTAAAATCATCTTTGGTTATTTTTCGTGGCATACATATCGACCGTGAAACCGGAGTCACATCGACAATTTAACCAGACTCAACACGGTATTGCCGAGGAAGGTCATCAGCACCAACCAGAACAATTCACAATAAAACAAATCAGCGACACACAGGACTTTCCGCCATTGCATAATCAAAACTTGCCAGATTTTATAAGTAAATGCGCACGGAGAGCGGCTTTGATAGATGGTCACCTAAAACCGGAAGTGGCGGCTTAACTTCCCAATGACACATCGCTTCCGGAAGATAGTCGGAACCCCTTTGACCAACGCCATAGATATACCAGGAACTGAGGTCATGTGCATGTGGTAATATCACAGGCTCTTCGATCATGAACTCTTATCTCTGTAGAGTTCCGGTTCTGAAGGTTTCCATGGGGAAATACAATCAGAACTTCCTCAGTATTGACGCCATTCGCCGTGCGGAGTGCCCAATCACGCTTTCAACCGGCCCGCCCACGATTGTGTCCGATAACAGGCCGCCAATTCATTGACGCTAAAAGCTCCATCGCATCTGCGAGTCGGTGCGCACCCCCGCCGCCCACCGGTGAGACATTTTTGGAGCCGACTCCTCTCGAAGGAGTGGGGGGAGGGGACATGCTGACGTCATCTCTCAGCCTCCGAGGAGCCCGGATCCGACAATAAGATGTCACGATGGCTGGCGAGCCGGGAGCACTCATGGTCTCGTCACGATACAAACTAGTGGCGATAGGGCGACATGCCTATAGACTCGGCGCCCGTCCACAGGCACGCCTGCTGTGCTGCCGTTGCACAATAGGCACTGTTGTGCCGCAGTAAATGCCATGCATGATTCACCAGAGGCAAATGTATTCCGTTAATCCGTTTTGGGCCTACCAATATGTTGATATGGGAGATAGCGGCTGGCAATGGGTGATCCAAATATGGAATCAGGGTGGGTGGGGGCAGTAGCGTACCCAGGATTCACTCCAGGAGGAGGCAATTTTTGCTCAGGGGGGCATAAAGTACCCACACCAAAAAAAAAATCAACGGATTTGGCACACTATATTTTTAAAAGCGCACATTTTCACCTTTTTTAAATCATTCATTTTTTCGGCCAAAGGGGCACGTACAGACAAGACCTGCATTGAGGGGGGGGGGGGGGCAATTGCCAAGCTTGCCCCCCCCCCCCCTTGTGTACGCCAATGGGTGGGGGGCAAGTGGGACTCGAGAGGGACCATAGCGGTATTTAAAAACAGCACGTGCCACGTGCGGAGGCACCGGTCCATTGCAGCATGCTGAGATGAGAACACAAATGAATGAAATAATACATATTTAGCTCCATCAAACACTGGGTGAATGCAGCTAAAACAATACAAGGTATTACACCATTTTATAGCATGATGAGACCAGTGACATGATTTATGGTCTCATTTCCACAGCGGACTTAACGGAATTAAATGGAGTTTAACAGGATTTACAGGGTAGATTATTACCGGACACATAGTCAACCACGGAAATTGACCCATTAGTATGTCTCATTCAGTGTAAATAATAGCCGAAATATTTGAATTGGCTTGAATCAGCCTTCTGTTTAGTTAGGCAGCGAGCAACGAAGTGACAGCAGCCGCTATCGAGCCAAACGAAACCTAATGTCAAACACAACTCGCAAGAATGTGCCATTCTGGCTGTGGTCAGTGATACAAAGTTCACCCTGCACACTGCACAGCTCCGATAATGTGTTGTCTATGGATGGCAGGTGTTCTTACCGGACATGCCAATGTCGTGTTCCGAAGGCGAGATCAGCAAGGACCTGCTGAGTTCAGCATAGCACTCCACAACCACCGCAGACCTGCACTGGGAGCGCACGAGCTCCGTGATCGCCCCGAGAACCTGAGCCCGCTGTCTTGAGGTCCGAGCCTGCCGACCGGCTCGCTTGCCACAAGCACCAGAGTCCTGTCCCTTCAGGCTGCAGCCGTCCGTCGCGCCCCAATGGCCGAGAGGCTGGCAAAGGAGTCCCCAACCAGGTGACTGCATCAGACTTCTGCTCCTTATATAGCCTGCAAGGGGCTTGTAAGAGCCCAGTATAACGCCTTGCCAAGGTGGAAATATGTAATAATAGATCCACGCTTATGCAAAGCCGTTAAGCTGTCAGATAGAGAGCTAGTTTATTTATGAGAAGCGTAAACTTTATTTTGGAACACGCAGGTAGGAGTTTGTGTTCGTTGTTGTTATGTTTCGATTCGTGTTGTAACTACTGTATTAGTTTGAATGTCATGTCAATTTACGAGTGTCTAAAAAGCTGACCGACCGCAGTTATTGTAATTCTACTGTCAGTATGTCAGTGTTCTACTTCTGTTCGGTGTCGGAAAATCACGGAGATTTTACTTCGGTGCCCACTCGCACTGCCTGGCGCACGCCGAAGTCATCGAACGTCCTCGAACGTCCTCGAACGTCCTCGAACATTCGATGGAGGCGGCTATCAGGCAGACGCCCCTAAATGACTCGGCAAGTTTCGGGGCCGAAGTAGATTTAATCACTGATACAAACGGCAAACAACCTTGACATACCGCCGATACAGCTCTCGACATTATTCGATATGAGGTAGTCAAACATAATAGGCACTTTTCTATCATTAGAATGAGTTTAAATGTTATATCAAAGCTGATAGCATGGAGCTACCAAAATGAAAACCTATGGAATAAGACAAAGGCATCGCACAATTGCGTAACCGATATCAGCGTAATTGATAGTAGCTCCAACACCCCTCATAAATCAAACGTTGCCGCATCCCTTGCTCAGCTCCGCTAACACCCGGGGCAGTATGGCAGCACGCACCAAAAGACCTGACCTCCCTTCTACAATCTACACCCTCCGCCAACCTGCCCAGTTTCCGACCTACGTCACAGCGGCCTTGTTGCGCGGGACCGCCCTGGTGCACCCCGCAATCCGTACCGCGATCTGTGTCGGCTCGTGTGGGACGCAGTGCGTGAGGAGCTGCGCGAGGGAGGTGTGCGTAACACCCAGCGCGCCGCCACGCGCCGGCAACCGCCCCCAACCCGTCACCACCAGACAGCCCAGGCCGGGCGATGTGGCAACATCAGCCTGGCCGCCTGGGCGGGGACGGGGGCGGCGGAGCGCGTGCACGGGGCGGCACGTGGCGGCTCCACTGACCCCGACACGGCGGCCCAGCTCGTCTTCGCCTCACTTGGCCGAGACGGCCGCTCGCAGACACAGCACAGACGTAGAACAGACGCCGCCACGGACGTGGCAAGGACCGGCAGAGACACCAGCACGTCGACCGGTCCAGATCGTCCCATCTGCCTGGGCCGGACGTCCGCGTCGGATGGGCACCGGATGTGCGTGGTCGGATCGCGGCAGGACAGTCCCCTGCGCGTTACACAGGCGGTGTTCCCGGGATAGAGCCGCTCGGGCCGCTCGGGCCGCTCGGGGCAGTGCCCCCGCCTCGCCGGGTGAGTTGTGGCGAAGTTTGGACGAAGGAGCTGGCAGCGGGGAGCCGTTGTAGCGCGACCGGAAGTCACAAGACTCGGTTTCATCAGCCCGCTAACGCCACCTTCCGCGCGACAGAAGATTTCTGAACTTATTCAGTCCAGAAGCTCGGCAACAGCGCCAGTCAAGTTCACTGACCGGAAAACCAAGTTCATCGTCCGGCATCAAAGGAATCGCAATACAACCGTCGCACTGGAACACAGAGCAGAGCAGTCCAGCGGTATCCGGTGTACGACATTCTGTGACAGCCAACCGGCGGCCAGCGGGACGGGGCCAGCGAGGCAGGGTCAGCCGAGCAGGCCCAGCGCGCAGGGCCAGATGGGCGGGGAGGGGCAGAGACGGGGCTGGGGCTGGTCCGGGGTCTGGTCTCTGGTCGGCTGGTGGCGGCACGCTCTCTGCCGTACCGTGCCGGCCCGAGCCCCGGCTCGAGGCTCAGCGTCCGGCCCCGCCTGCGAGTCAGCCGTATTCCCACTGAGCGGTGAGCGGTCCCAGCTCCCCCGCGCCGTCGGTGCCAGAAACAGCCAAACCAGCCGACAGCCGCCGCCGGAAGGCCGGTGGAAGGGAGGCATCACAAAAACTCAACAGAAGAATTTCGGTAACATCTGGATCCACCCCATAAAAAGAAACAGACCCAAGACATTTCCCAGTCAAGTCACAAAAGGGGATGATGAGGGAGGGGACTTTCGATTAGAGGTTCCTTTGTGCTATTCTTCCGACAATAATACAAATGTTTTCCACATTGTATGTGCGTAGGATCCAAGATAGCAAGTGCGTAGCCAGCTCCTCCAAACGCTTTCAAGGAAAATAATGTAGTGATCTTTCATGATAAATAGTACAAATAATTTCATGATTCCATACACGTAGCGAAAGTGATTGTCAATTTATTCACATCTTCCTTGCCATATTACTGAACAATGCAACCAGGGGATGTACTCCGCTCCTTCAACATTGGTAAAAAGTGTGACAACCGCGAGCAGCTTCCGCATTGTTTATCAGATCTGCTCATAAGCTATAATTGGCTATCAGCTAGTATTGACCAATCAGTCTTGAGCAAGTCTCGACGGTGATTGGGCAGGTTGTGATGACGTGAAACCGGGGGCGAATCGTTTGTTTACATTTCAACTGGTTCGCCATATTGGTTCGCTGGCAATGCACGGGCGTGCGTGCGTGCGTATTTTTAAAATTGTACTTAGTTGTATGAAGCGTAAGACAGTATTTAAAGGTGTATATGAAAGTTGAAATAATAATTGCATCGGTCGACATTGCAATATTTTCCCAGAATACCTCATAACCTCATGTACACCCAAATCTGTGCGTTCTTTGCTGAAGACATCTGCGAAAATTGTCGACATAAGAGGCTGTAGGTTAGCTATAGTTGGGTATTTGTCAAGGGGGCCCCTCGGCAAAAGGGCCCCCTCCCACGGCCAAAGCCCCCCCCCCCCCAAAAAAAAAAACGCGAAATGGTATCTCCTCGGATTTAGAACACTGTATTTTGCAGGGCCTCTAAATGGTCGAAAGAAAAACGTCGGACAGGCCCATGTTGAAGTCTCAGGCCTTCTGAGGGCCCCTCAAGGCCTACAGAGGGTCCCCCTCAGGCCGACTGAGGGCCTTCTGTCGGCCTTCGAACCAACTTCTTGGAGGGCCCCTCTTACACATGTATGTGGGGCAAAATAATATGCCCCCCCCCCCCAACTTCTTGAGTCAGTGGGTGGGCAGCTGCCCCCCCCCCCCCCCCTCCCCCTCTCTTATCCGCCGACACTGAGTAGTATCTGATGCTACTGGTCCTGTGCTGTGGCTTGCACTAATAAGCAACAATTGACAAGTGTCTAGTAATGACTATAAAATCAATGTTAATAATGTGACTTATGAGTTACAGGACATAGATGCCTTGTTGCGCCGTCGGGAGGTGCAGCAACGACTGGCATGCCAAAAAAGTTGATCAAGATCACGATTCAGATCCTATATCATTTCATACATTTCTGATAGATTCAGCCATACGAAAAGTCTAGGGGCGCTAGGGCGCCCCAAGCCGCCCGGGTCGCGCGCATGTCGCGTCCGCCAAGCGCCCCCGTAGGGCGAAACTTTTTGTATGTGGTGCCCCCCCCCCCTGACCGAAATCATGGATCCGCGCCTGTACTATGTCACGAGAAGGAATAGCAATGCTAAACAAATACAATATATTTGATGAGGCTTTATGTCTCCCTAGGCAATTCATTGCGATACATTCACATTTTCCACGCCAGGTAATGGCATCAGAGATACACTTATCACCGTTTCGAGCGGCGGTCGGCCGGGGCGGCCGTACCTAATCACCGGAGGTTGAACTTTGCGCACATATAACATAACAAATATTGGTCTGATTGCAATTTTACAGCGGCATCCGGCAGAGCGGTTGATTTGTGACAGATTACATATTCTAAGTTTTGCAATCGACCGGTAAACAAAGAAACTAAGCTCGATCTAAACTTCAGGCACGCGCGCACTAATGTTGTGTACGGCGGCCGGCCGACCCCGTCCCCCGCCCTCTACGTCACAGCGACTCCGGGGTCGCGGCAACTAAATTAGTGTATATCACCACTTTTTCGGCCGGAGTGTTCTACCTGATGTATACAGCCTCGAATGCAACGTATCATCCAGCGCCCCCTCTCCGGCTCATCAGGTCGACACCACATTCAAACACTACGCAGATAGCCTATACACCGCGCCTGTGTTCCGAGCACACACGGCGCCGCAGATAAACCCATCCACTTAGGCGCCAGTGCTAATTGTCTGGCAAACAGGTGCCGTATACATTTCCAATTCTGACATATAGGCCGCACAAATCATGTGATCAATACGATGCGTTGCACTCTTAATGATCAATCAATCGGCATCTGCGGTATTGTTTATAACGAAAAAAGTCTGGCCAGCACACAACGCACAAGGCGTTCTTCTAAACAGGAAGGCGGCAGCTGACAGCGAGGCGTGCAAACTTAGGGGAGGGGAGGGAGGGGAGGGGAGGGGAGGGGAGGGGAGGGGAGGGGAGGGGAGGGGAGGGGAGGGGAGGGGAGGTACACAACACACAACACACGGGCGGCAGCAGAGCAAACAAAGAAGGGTGGGGGGGGGGGGGGGGGGCGAATGTGTACACTAATGAGTATAGCGGGGAGAGCGAGAGCGAGAGCGAGAGCGAGAGCGAGAGCGAGAGCGAGAGCGAGAGCACCGGTCCCGCCACCCCTGCCATAGCCACCGCCAGAACGTGCCGTCCAGACCTCCACCGCGCGACTCTCTCCCTTGGTCCCCAATGCATAGAGACCCGTCAATTATTGAGGCTTCCGGACAACAAATGACAAGTAACCGAAGTAACAAGTAACTGGGCTGATCAGGAGGTCGGTTACCGAGCCTACAGTGCGTAACTTGGGCGGTGGCACCATCGTTTTACGAAAACGCGACTGTTTAGCCATCGCCAGGATCTCTCACACCGACCCAAACGGAGAGACCGGGGACGCTTACAATCGCCAGAATCGAACTCTGAACCCATGGATTCCGAGCCCACCACTCTCCCGGCCGAGGTACCCAAACCTCTAAACCCCGCTGTTTCGCAGTTCGCCGGACCTTGGCTCTGGACCAGAGCTCCCAGAGCTCCCGCCGGACAGTAACAGCGAAGCTCGCTCTGCCGCCCAGCGCTCTCCTCTCCACTTCCGCCACTCAGCTGCAGCGCCGCCCCAGGGCCACCGCCGGGGGGAGGGGAGGGGGGGGGTGACGGTATCTCGTCTGCAGCCTGCGCGTGGTGACATCGCCCCGCGGCGGCTGCAGGACGCCAGCCTGGCCAGCCGGCTGGCCGCAACAGCAGCGGAAGTGCCATGGCCCAGCGTGCTGCCAGCTGCCCCGCCCCGTCCCACCCCGAGGAGAATGGACGAACCGCTGAGAAAACGGACAGCGCCGCCAGTGTCGAGACAGCCGAGACAATGCCACCTGGCAACGCCCGAGGCCCGCGACACAGCGGCCCCGCCCTGCGCCGAGCTGGCCCGTGCCGTGCCGCCTGTGCATGGCGCCTGTGACCTCAGACCGGCCGGCAGCCGTGTGACATATAGCCGCTTGGCGCGACAGCCGGCGGCGGCGCGGCGGACACGGTACATACAGCCGGTCCCAGCGGCCCCTGTGTTGGTCCCAGTGCTGCTGTGTTCCGCCTGGTTGTGTAGTCTGCTATGCAAAGAGGCGAGACCGGGGACAGTCAGCATGGGACTAGGAAAAGCTATGAGACACTCCGATAAATAGCGTCAACGGTACAGTCACCACCACATCACCGCCTCCAAGGCAACCACCGCCAAGCCACCAAGCCAACAAGCCGCCAAGCCGCCAAGCCGCCGCCGCCGCCGCCGCCGCCGCCGCCGCCGCCGCCGTCGCTACCATCGCCACAGCGGGCGGCTGGTATACCGCTCAGCCGCGCTCGACGGGCTGAAATCCACGGTCAGGGCCACGGGACGGCCGTCAAACCGGCCCCTCCACAGCCCGGCCGTGTTTGGAGTTATCGTCAGCGATGGTTGGCCGCCACCATCTCGGCCCAGCTGACCGCGGCTGACCGTAAGTACGCGGTATCTATGCCTGGTGAGCGCTGGACATGCCCCGGGCGGTCGGCGTTTTTGCGATACCTAGCCCCCCAATGCCAAACATGCCGAGGCGGGCGGCTCTCTGGCGGACAGGACGTGCATTACACACAGATGCTGATCCGGAATCTACATGCACTTGTGATCAGATACGGCAACACGGTGAGCGTTACCAAATACCCAGACATAGATTCCGTCTGCCGATGGCAAGCGAAAAAGGTGGTGTACTTCACTTTGCACAGCGCCTGTATGAACAGACGAAAGATAATTGAACAGATTGGTAAATATAAGCTCAAAATAATGCGCCCCGTTGGTCATTGTCCTGTCTATATGAATAATATGCTTCAAGGATAATTTCCCAATCGTAACGCTCAAGGTAACGTAACAGATTTTCAGCACCAGCACACTACGGGGTTTGCCAGTCAGACGGCTTGCATCTGCCGTGAGCTCGCCAGTGGCAGGGCGCCGCCCGTTCCCACACCAACCCAGCGTATGACTCAGCCACCGCCAATGCCGCCCGCCCCGCGGTCTCCACCCTCAGTCAGCAACCGTGCCACACGACACATCCAGCCTCTCTGGCCCTTCCTTTACGTTCGTATAGCCAGTGGCCATCAGCTATAACGCAAATAGGACCACCCTGCAGAGTGCAGGCCCTGGATGCACGCTTGCAAAATAACGGAACGAGCGCTTTTAATCGGAGGTATCTGCGGAACGCCATGTCCGCGTTCTCGATTTAAAAAAAAACGCATCCGCTTGCTTTCATGGCTGGCTTGTTCCCATTCACCGAGAGGATGCATGTTCGGAATTTAAACATTCGCACGCATGTCGATTCCACTTGATAACGCCAGCCCACGGCCCCGATACACCGATTTGCCATCCCGCACTGGGTATCGACATCCCTCCGCACTCACTCTCTCGCTCTCCACTGGGACCTGACCCCGCTGCCCTCTTCCATCACCACTCCTCACACCCGTCTCCGGACACGGTTCCTCCTTTGATGTCATCCGTCTCCATCTCATCGGCCATTCGGCGGCCGTCTGTCTCCGTCCGGCCGGCCGTCCGGCGGCGGCCTGTTGAGCGTCCGCAGCCCCGAACCCGGCTGTGGGCCGGTCAAGCAGCCTAGCCAGCAGGCCCCGGTCCTGCTGGCTAGGCTGGCAGCCGCGATGAGCTGCCCGTCCACCCAGCCCGCCCCGTCCCGCCGCGCCGGCCGCTCGCGGCGCTGCCTGGCCGTCCGCCCGCCCGACCGGCGGCCCTGGCCGCCTGGCTGACTCATCGGGCCTGCACGCCCCGCCCGCCGCACGGTGGGCGAGGAGATAATAACGCCAGTCAAAACGGCGGTTGGAGCTCGCAGAGTTGCATCGGGTCTGCACGCCGCACGGTGGAACAGGAGACAATAGCGCCGGGCCAAAACGGTAGGTAGCCGAAACTACCAGGTACCGCCGGCGCTCGAGTGTCTTATGAGTTAGTCTTAAAGTTAGCACAAATGAAGCTATTGGTTTAGATTATCCAACATATTTTCAAACAGTTTGCGGTTTTCGGCAGTCTAGATCGCCCAGCGTGTAGTTAACGCGATGCGACACGAGCCAACGCGGTTACCCGCTGGTCGGCTTACGCTTTAGCTTCGTCTACCATGAGAAATGATCCGGTGGGGAATCTGGCCCGCCGAACCCGCAAACTTGTTAGAAAACATGCTGGACAAACTAAGACAACAATTTAATTCGTGAGAACTATAACAACGCTAAAAAGATGTCGAATAAAAAAGCTTTAAAACAACCATCAACAGCAGCCCACGAAACATATTTTGAGCTTACAAAATCATGATGCCTCAAAATAAGTATGATGCGAACGGGAGCAGCTTAAGCATCACATCCAGCGTCACCAACTCATGTCGTGGAGCAGGTACATCCCTTATCCCCGAGGAGCAGGTAACATCCCTTATCCCTGTAGAGCAGGTAACATCCCTTATCCCTGAGGAGCAGGTAACATTCCTTATCCCTGAGGAGCAGGAACATTCTTTATCCCCGAGGAGCATGTAACATCCCTTATCCCTGAGGAGCAGGTAACATCCCTTATCCCTGTAGAGCAGGTAAAATCCCTTATCCCTGAGGAGCAGGAACATTCCGTATCCCTGAGGAGCAGGTAACATCCCTTATCCCTGAGGAGCAGGTAACATCCCTTATCCCTGAGGAGCATGTAACATCCCTTATCCCTGAGGAGCATGTAACATCCCTTTTCCCTGAGGAGCAGGAACATTCCTTATCCCTGAGGAGCAGGGAACATTCCTTATCCCTGAGGAGCAGGTAACATACCTTATCCCTGTGGAGCAGGTAACATCCCTTATCCCTGAGGAGCAGGTAACATCCCTTATCACTGAGGAGCAGGTAACATCCCTTATCCCTGAGGAGCAGGTAACATCCCTTATCCCTGAGGAGCATGTAACATCCCTTATCCCTGAGGAGCAGGAAACATTCCTTATCCCTGAGGAGCAGGGAACATTCCTTATCCCTGAGGAGCAGGTAACATCCCTTATCCCTGTGGATCATGTAACATCCCTTATCCCTGTAGAGCAGGTAACATCCCTTATCCCTGAGGAGCAGGTAACATCTCTTATCCCTGAGGAGCATGTAACATCCCTTATCCCAGAGGAGCAGGAACATTCCTTATCCCTTAGGAGCAGGTAACATCCCTTATCCCTGAGGAGCATGTAACATCCCTTATCCCTGAAGAGCAGGAACATTCCTTATCCCTGAGGAGCAGGTAACAACCCTTATCCCTGAGGAGCAGGTATCATCCCTTATCCCTGAAAACACGCTCAGGTCAGACATCGTTTTCTCGCGCCCAGGAAAACTCAGCAGACCCTGCAGCCAGCTCAAGGCCAAGCCACCGGCTGCAGGCGGGCATGACAATTGCTGCACGCTCCCTCCCGCGTCGCCTTGTTGACTCCTTTGAGGTAGACACCGGCACTCGGCGGCGTCCGTCCGTGCACCGCTTGCTCAGTTGGTCGGTCGGTGTCGTTTGGTTGCCCGGTCGACGGACCAGCGCGGCGACCGGTCAACGGACCAGCGCGGCGACCGGTCGTTCCGTGCGTCATCAGAGATGTTATCGGAGCAGGGCCGCCGCCGCGACTCTGTATCCCTGTACCCGTATACGAGGTCTTGGATATGTCCAAATGTTTTGACGCAGGGACTTGTCGAAAAAGCCGCAAAAGTTGGGCGCGTATCAAGTTGACAGATGGTGTCTGCGCAATAATTTGACAGGTCACGCTGCACAGGTGTAACCGGCGGTAACCGATGGTGATTGGAGCATTATCCGCAGACAAACAAAAACATCACAGAGGAGTGTTTCAAGGCTCCCACCTGTCACCGCTCATATTTCTGTTTGCGAAATGCTAACGAGCTCAGAACTCGAGTGCTTTCACTTGTGCAACTTCTGAACGGCAAAAACTTTCTGCACGACGTCCCTGCGATGACTCGAGAGAAGGCGACGAGGCCTCCTCCGCCACAGGTGGCTGACACGATACAACTCATTGGTCATGTATGCAGCCCACGGAAGCGTGGTGCTAAAATTGGACGTGAAGCTCGCGGCCCAGGCGCCAACCTGCCAATATCAGGACTGCGAGGCAGATTGTTGCAGTCAGTTCTGCTGACAGCAGAGCCAGAATGGTTACGCGTGAGGATATGGGCGTGCATACACAATAGGCCTTCAGCGTTCTGTTGTGATCAGTCAAACCATGGCCTGTGCCAGTGGAACACATAAGCACAGCTGGCCAGTGGCCACGAAGACTAGACGAGCATCAGCATGCGAGAAGCAATATAAATAATGCAAAGAAAAATACGACACCACGACGGAGACCGATCTGGATACTCTAATCGGTGCCACCACAACATTGCCTCAGTTGAGATAGAGCCGATGAGGATACCGATGCACCAGCACACACCATATCCTCAACCGACATAGCTTGCAGACTCATATCAACGTGCAGTCGGCGAGGATCGTCCCACACCGTGGAGTCGGCGAGGATCGTCCCAGGGATTAGATAGCGTATGACATGAGATCAGCACGTCAACTCGACGTGACCACGGAGATATAATTGAAACGGGGGCAAAATATCGGCTACATGGGATCAATCTCACCAAGTGCCGTGATCGCACCCAATCTTACCAATGCCGTAGTACGGCATATTGGTGCGCCGGCCTGCAAAACCTTCAGAGACCCGGGATCGAACCGATGACATCCCGATATTCAGTCCAGGGTTATTCCGACTGAGCTATTTCGACAATGAGCTTGAACAAGCCAAACGCCGTGGTTCCTTAAGTGCGGCATTCTGAGCACTCCATTCACGGCATTTGGTAACATTGGGTCATGGCGTCTTATCCTGTACGGACACGATAATCCGCAGACAACAGACGGGCGCCACGAGGTTACAGGTCCTCGTTTAGCCGGGCCTCTACCTGCCTTGCCTACATATGACGCCGCCGATTCAGGGCCGGCCGAATATGATTGCATGACGCTGGGCCGTTCCCGCGTAAAACGCTGGCGGCTACGTGCCCCCTTAGCAACTGCATGGCACGCCCATGTGGCGCCAGCGGCCAGCGGAGACGGCCATACATTATTCAGTCTGACGCCTCGGACTGCCTGCATGCACAGTGCACGCTCGTGGCGCTTATTCACGGAAGTGCATTGGTGGGGCGCTGGAAGGACGCCCGCCGTCTATGAATTTATGTGTCGATTTTAGTGACCGCTCCGTCCATGAATTTATGTCGATGTTAGTGACCGCTAACGTGCAAAACAGAAGGCTGGTGGACCCGCTGTGCATTCACTGCGATAGGCGATTTACATTTGGCGTGGTTTGATGTAAGAGCCTGTCCGTTTGGAGACGACACCGAGCTGAAGGGTCGATCCAACATCGCCTATTTTGTGAATCGGATTTCCGACGGGAGTGATGATCGACGAGATTGGGGCGCAACGAGTCAGCTTCCGGTTGCGCAATTTGAGAACCAGAGAAACTGCTTCTTTTAGCGCAATTTGGGAGCCAGAGGAACTGCTTCTTTTAGCGCGGACCTTGGGGCGCCCAGTCAGCTTACTTTAGCACAGAGGTCCAGAGGGGTCACAGTTTGGGTGGCACAGAGGTGGCAGGTGTCTTCAGCACACAGAGGTCCAGAGGGGTCACAGTTTGGGTGGCACAGAGGTGGCAGGTGTCTTCAGCACACAGAGGTCCAGAGGGGTCACAGTTTGGGTGGCACAGAGGTGGCAGGTGTCTTCAGCACACAGAGGTCCAGAGGGGTCACAGTTTGGGCGGCACAGAGGTGTCAGGTGTCTTCAGCACACAGAGGTCCAGAGGGGGTCACAGTTTGGGTGGCACAGAGGTGGCAGGTGTCTTCAGCACACAGAGGTCCAGAGGGGTCACAGTTTGGGCGGCACAGAGGTGGCAGGTGTCTTCAGCACACAGAGGTCCAGAGGGGTCACAGTTTGGGCGGCACAGAGGTGGCAGGTGTCTTCAGCACACAGAGGTCCAGAGGGGTCACAGTTTGGGCGGCACAGAGGTGGCAGGTGTCTTCAGCACACAGAGGTCCAGAGGGGTCACAGTTTGGGCGGCACAGAGGTGGCAGGTGTCTTCAGCACACAGAGGTCCAGAGGGGTCACAGTTTGGGCGGCACAGGTGGCAGGTGTCTTCAACACAGAGAGGTCCAGAGGGGTCACAGTTTGGGTGGCACAGAGGTGCCAGGTGTCTTCAGCACACAGAGGTCCAGAGGGGTCACAGTTTGGGTGGCACAGAGGTGCCAGGTGTCTTCAGCACACAGAGGTCCAGAGGGGTCACAGTTTGGGTGGCACAGAGGTGTCAGGTGTCTTCAGCACACAGAGGTCCAGAGGGGTCACAGTTTGGGAGGCACAGGTGGCAGGTGTCTTCAACACAGAGAGGTCCAGAGGGGTCACAGTTTGGGTGGCACAGAGGTGCCAGGTGTCTTCAGCACACAGAGGTCCAGAGGGGTCACAGTTTGGGTGGCACAGAGGTGGCAGGTGTCTTCAGCACACAGAGAGGTCCAGCGGTCACAGCTTGGGCGGCACAGAGGTGTCAGGTGTCTTCAGCACACAGAGGTCCAGAGGGGTCACAGTTTGGGTGGCACAGAGGTGTCAGGTGTCTTCAGCACACAGAGGTCCAGAGGGGTCACAGTTTGGGCGGCACAGATGGCAGGTGTCTTCAGCACACAGAGGTCCAGCGGTCACAGCTTGGGCGGCACAGAGGTGTCAGGTGTCTTCAGCACACAGAGGTCCAGAGGGGTCACAGTTTGGGCGGCACAGGTGGCAGGTGTCTTCAACACAGAGAGGTCCAGAGGGGTCACAGTTTGGGTGGCACAGAGGTGCCAGGTGTCTTCAGCACACAGAGGTCCAGAGGGGCCACAGTTTGGGTGGCACAAAGGTGGCAGGTGTCTTCAGCACACAGAGGTCCAGAGGGGTCACAGTTTGGGCGGCACAGAGGTGTCAGGTGTCTTCAGCACACAGAGGTCCAGAGGGGTCACAGTTTGGGCGGCACAGAGGTGGCAGGTGTCTTCAGCACACAGAGAGGTCCAGAGGTCACAGTTTGGGTGGCACAAAGGTGGCAGGTGTCTTCAGCACACAGAGGTCCAGAGGGGTCACAGTTTGGGTGGCACAGAGGTGTCAGGTGTCTTCAGCACACAGAGGTCCAGAGGGGCCACAGTTTGGGTGGCACAGAGGTGTCAGGTGTCTTCAGCACACAGAGGTCCAGAGGGGTCACAGTTTGGGCGGCACAGAGGTGTCAGGTGTCTTCAGCACACAGAGGTCCAGAGGGGTCACAGTTTGGGCGGCACAGAGGTGTCAGGTGTCTTCAGCACACAGAGGTCCAGAGGGGTCACAGTTTGGGCGGCACAGAGGTGTCAGGTGTCTTCAGCACACAGAGAGGCAGTGTCAGAAAAGTGGTTCCACGATCTAAGTTCGCTGAACAAAGTGTTCGCCAGCGGCGGAATTTTTTGAATGCGTATACCAGTAATTTTTGCGTATTTTGTATACGCGTTTCTACACAACCTATTTTAATATATGCCAATATGTGCATATATTATGATGTGGAAAGTTGAAACGTCAGTCATATTTCCTGTACAGATATCGTCTTGGCGTCAGTCGGAGGCCGAGACTCCCGGGTCGCATGTTAAAAAGGTACCTTGTATCGTTGCGTATGTGTATATGGGAAACTGGGCTCAAGTCTCAGTCTAAAATACTGCTGTCTTCGGTCTTTTTCATAACGTGTTTTAGTGTCCCAGGGATATATATGGCCCCGATGACGATGGTATCGGTGGCGGGGTTGTAACCTGAATACGCAAACACTTTTTTGGGAGGTTTTAAAAAGTTTTTGATTTAATTTTTGGGAAAATGCCAGCTTTCTTTCCCCAAATCACTGCAGAAATTTCGGATGTTGGGAATTTGGAGGTTCCGCCTTACGATTTTTTATCTTCAATTTGTGTCGCATCACTGTCACGTTCCGGCCATTGTTCGGAAAGTCAAGTCTCAGTCTATTTGTTTATGCTCGTCAGCCATTTGCACCCACAGACTAAAAAAGGAGTTATTTACAGTCAAAGTTGTCACGGAACAAAACTTCCAAGTTCAGAAAAATGGAGAAACAAGCCACTTTTCTGACACTGCAGAGAGAGGTCCAGAGAGGTCACAGTTTGGGCGGATCACCAGATGACACCGGTGACCATCTGAATGATTTAAAACAAACACACATTAACTATATTCCCCTGGAGTTTAGAGCGGAATCAATTCAACACTGCATTCTGTGTACATTTTAAGACCGTCTAAACAAACCAGAAGAAACTACTCTCGAAACAAATATCGCAGAACGAGTAACGACCACATGATCACATCTCTTGCGCCAAAGGTGACCACGCAGGTCGGCAGCGGCGGTGTTTTGTATGTCGATAAGACGCGCCAAAGGCGATCACGCAGGTCGGCAGCGGCGGTGTTCTATATGTCGATAAGACAGACTATCGTGCAGTATACGGCGATAAGATCGACTATCGTGACAGCGGCACTCGACAGATCTAGTACGCATTTCACTTCAGCTATTCAAATAAACGTTTACGTAACGACGCTCAAGATACATGTGCAACGGTGCGCCCAGTGTCTGCTATCTGGTCTACAAGGATTTAGTGCCCCCATATGTCACGGTAACAGAGAGAATGGTCTGCAAATTGCCATTTACGCACAACCCAGTTCCTCTTTTATAACATAGTAAAAGCGCAACTGGTTGTGCGTAAAATGTGATGCATGATTTGCTCGCAAACCCACAAACAAAATCGTAACGCCTGCGTCGCTCATACGTTCACCGATGCATAACACATTTACACGATAAATCTCATAGTTTTCGAATTCATTGATAACCTTATTTGAGATAAAATTCTTCCAAAAAAGGATTACTGACTGAGCGCGTTATCAATGCAACCGATGCGTTACTATCTCCATCCACTACCACCACCACCACCACCACCACCACCACCACCACCACCACCACCACCACCACCACCACCACCACCACCACCACCACCACCACCACCCCCCCCCCCCCCCAGGACAACCTGTCCCGGATACTATCCATTACGAATGCTCCCTGTTTTTGCCATCACAAATGCATATGCAATTACGATATCGCTGTTTTATGGAGCCAGACCAGACTTCCCCTCCCTATCAAAGCGCTCGTAACCGTGCAAAATAGTTTGCAAACTGTGTGCAAACGGTACCACGTGACCAGCTGTCGGTACCACGTGACCAGCTGTCTGGTGGTTGGGACGGAGACCATGTTAGCGTTATGGTGTCCTGAACGGGGACAGACATAAGCCGTAACAGCTGTCATCCCCCAGAAATACGGGACGGCAACAGAGGTACAGTCTAGTGACAGCGCCCACCAGGACAGGACGCCAGGCAAGACAGCAGGTGCCGGGGACGAGGCCAGCGGGTGCCGGGGGTGTGCCAAGGTGCAGGTGTAGCGTGCCGTCGGGCGGAAGGGCGTCCGTCCTCCAGGCGTCATTGGGGCGTCATCGGGGCGTCATCGGGGCGCCACCGGGGCGCCACCGGGGCGCCACCGGGGCGTCATAGGGGCGTCATCGGGGCGTCATCGGGGCGCCACCGACGTCACCGTCAGCGGTGGAGTTGGAGGTGGAGGTGACAGGGCGGTGACGGCAGAGGGTGTGTCTGTCGTACGCTGACAGCCCGGTTCAGACCCAGGGCGGTGGCCGGCCGGCCGGGTCTGAACAGCCCCTGGCGGGGCGGGGTGGGTGGGGGCGGGGGCGGGTCGGACAGTGCGGCGCCGGGCGACGCCCGCTAGCTGCGATCAATACAGCCGACCGCTACAGAGACACCGACACGCCGTGTCCGTCAGAAGGACGCAGCGGTCGACACAGGGCCGCGCCGTCACGCAATACTGACGGTTCAGCACACAACACACACACACACACACACACCCATCCACCCCCCCCCCCCCCCCCCCCCCCCCCCACCCCAACCCAGGTAACACACACACACGGGATACGGTCCCAGGGGCCGACACATAGCCCGGAGCCAGGCATCGCCACTGCGGCACACGGACCACACGGACCACGGACCACGGACCACGGACCACGGACCACGGACCACGGACCACGGACCACGGGACACGAGACACGAGACACGGGACACGGGACAAGGGACCACGGACCACGGACCACGGACCACGGACCACGGACAGCCTGAGACCCACCCAGAGCAGACAGCGCTCGCACCACCACCTGCATAAGTGCAGGCGCCGACGCCGGTCACAGACAGACACGCCCGCCAGCA